>JACGAQ010000826.1:0-87415 GCA_014119065.1 Orius insidiosus | reverse complement strand
TGGGCCTTACAGTCCAGGCCAGTTTTTCTTCGGAAATAACCCCCCCTCCAGTTTTTTGCGGGTTTTGCTTGTATCTCCAAAACGGTACGTCGTAGCTTCAAAACGTTTTAGTTAAAAAAGAAAGCTGAATAAATTTGCTGCAAATTTTATGTAATAAAATTTTTCGTGTGACCCATCCGGGGTAAGAGGAGGCGAAAAATTTGGCCTCAGGCATTCAAGCCTGACTTTTCGTGATTTTCGCCAGTATCTCCAAAACGGCACGTCGTCGGCGAAAAACATAGGTAATATAAAAAGAAAGGTGATTAAATTTCCTAAAATTGATATAAAACTGGATTTTTGGGAAAACTCCAGGATTAGGGTACTAAATAGACATTAATATTATGATTGTCATTTATTGATTTCTTTAACAAAAAAAAAAAAAAAAAATAAAAAAATAAAATAAAGAAAAATAAGCACTGATTTCACAAATTGCCATAAACTGATTTTTAAAAAATCTATCAATCTATTTGATATTTTTTTTTTCACATTAAAAAAAGAAAGAAAAAAAAGTATATGTAGGTATAGGCACATCTTTTGAAGTAAAAGGAAATGGAAGACAAAACAAATGGTACCTACCTGAAAGACAAGAAAATGTCCCCCACCTTTCAAAAGATTTTGAAAAGGCCAATCAAATTTAATTGTAAGGTACCACATTTTATTTTGAATTACTAAACATGGATTTAGTTAATAAAATGTTTTTCATCCTCTAATCATCAGAAAAGTTCATCAGGATTTTTCTATTTACTTCTTAACAAAATTAAGACAATTTCTACTTAATCAGAAAAAAAAATTAAAGTTTGTTTACTTTTTATAACTTTTGTAATTAAAAAAGAAGCATTTTTACCTATTGACATTCAGTAGTTACTATCTACAAAAACCCTGTACAATATGATTTCCTATTAAATATCTACTGTTTCATAAATAAAAATTTAACACTCTATCCATAATTTTAAATATTTTGTAATTGACGTTTTGAAAAGAAAAAATTTAAAACTTTGTAAATGACAATCATGAGAGACTTTACTTATCAAAATAAACAATTATTTCACCAAATAGCAAGTTAGTTGTTTATACTTTTTCATCTATATTCTAGCAAACAGTTACCGAGCAGAATAACTTTTTTTTTTAAATTATTTTAATAAATATTTTCTTTCTTTAAACATTACTTATTTACAATATAAAACAGCTATATTTTACATTTTATTATTTAAAAAAATAATCAAACAATATTTTTAAAATGTCCTCTCTACTAATTTTCGCATCGTTTTTGGGTTTTTATCAATTTCATCTATATTGATAACAACAACAACATAGATTAATTAAACTATTTTTTTTCTTTAAATATTATACACATTATATTGAACATAATATTATTTATTATTTTTCCCTACTGATAACTGAGAAAATGATTTGCAAAAAGATTGTCTCAGGAAAATGTACACATTCAAGCTATGTGAATATAACATTATTTATTTTAAATGAGCAAATTTACAACAATATTTCTTACAAAAATTATGTTCAAAAACTGTTGAAAAAGACAGTATTGTTGGTCTTGTGGTCACTTTATAATCAAGGTTTTGGTTACTTTAAAAATGCCTCTAAATTTATGATGAAAGGGAACCTTCGATAGTACAAAAAGTCTTGATATTCTTTATATTTTTTCTCCATACTGCCAATTTTTCTTTCCTCAATGGCAGAGGAAGCTGTCGTAAGAAAATTAAAAAATTGCTTGTCCTCCAAAATGAAACAAAGTTCTGTTGCCTCAGGCAAAACTATAATAATATTCGGATTCCGCTCTTTTGGATGGGCTTACAGGACTCCATCCATTTTGATGACATCAATAGTAGAGTAGTTGCTTTTCTTACTTATTCATTTTAAACCTATAAGTTTTCAGGTTATTATTATTTTTCAAGGATAGGTGCAATAATAATTATTGTCATTGTAAGAATAGGCAAAGAAAAATGTTTTATGAGTGTGGGAAGACATTTTTGATTTTATACTTTTGGAAAACTTGTTAATACTGGAAGATAACCTTTTTTTTTACAATATTTCCTTGAAATAAATTTGAAGCATTTTTAAATTTTATTTTGAAATCATAAACATAATGTTAATTTGAAGGGTGAATAGGTTAAAAAAATAGGTTTAAAAAAACACTAGGGAAGTATTAAATTGGAGAAATTTATCCTAGACTTTTTGAGGGGGCTTTAATAATAATTTTTTTTAATTTTCATGAAATTTTTATTGCTTAAAAAGGCCTTTTACTTTCCACCCTTCAATTTAATTCATATGTTATAGTGACCAGAAACCTGAAACCAACAAAATCGTAACATTCTTAGCTTTCAAGTTCTATTTCTAACTAAAGCAATAAAACGGAATCTTTAAAATCGATTAAAACCAAATTCGATGTTTCTCCTTAGATTTGAAACAATAATTTTACATTATTTTTATTCTGTTAGCCGAGGGAATATTGTCGATTTTAATATTTTTTCCCTCCCTCGTTTAAAGTGTGGTGCCGTTACATAAGCAATATTAAAGGTAGGCACTTGACATGGTTTTCTAAACTATGAATTTTATAACAATCAATTATAAACTCTTTTATGAATAAATATTACAATTTTGGCCACTAATCTAATTTTTGTCAGTATATACACAATTACCTACAAGAAGGATTTACATAAAACGAATACCCATTTTGTAAGGAGCCCTTATTTTAAAAAAAACATGTCAGACTGCATATAGGCCTTATTTTGTTCATTATAAATATACATATTTATTGAGTACCCATTACCAATTAAATTATTTTTAAAATTGTGGAAAAATTATATCATTCAGGGTTTGAGGATGCTCTGTCACTGATTATGCTAATTTATTAATTTTTTAATGGAATTTAATTTTTAAATATTTATTAAATACTTTCCTAATTCCTATTTATTTTAAAATTTAAAATCATAAAATTATGATTAACATATGTATTTAAGATATGTGCCTATGGAATTTTACCTTGTAGAATACGCTTGACTTTTTGCTATTTTACTTTCGAGAAGTATTGACCTTCGTTTTCTATTTGTTGGCTGAGATCGGTCTAAGGTCAGAAAAGTACTATTATTTATTATGGTTAAATTAATAATTAAATTAGAAATAATTTCAATTGATTAGGTACAGGCTTGATTGATCCAAATTTTAATTATTGCTGATTTTTAATTCATAATTGTTGGAATTCATACCCACTTTCATTTTTTTATTCTGGTCCTTTGTAAAGCATTAAATTAGGGCGAAAAGGGACTCAAAAATAGGGATTCATGTTCCAAAAATAAAAACTGAGGGAAGAATTTTTTTTCATGAGCTAATTTTGATGTTTCAAAATAGGCATCACTTGATACCTTAACACGTTTAGTGGTTGGTGTATTTATAACAATTTCCAATTTTCTGCAAAATTAACATTCAATTTAGGAATAGCAATGAACGTTGACTAAACCGTTTTCCTTTGTCGACTTAGGCCGCATGAATATGTCACAAAATTTTTTTTAGTTAAATTTTCTTTTTTATAAAGACAACATCCAGGTGAGTTAAAAATGTAAAATTGAATTCTAACTATGAAGTACTTATTGAAATAAATAAAAAAAAGTAAAAATATGCTTAGGCCATTAATTTAGTACAAAATTATTACAGTAGATCACATTTCAGTGGTTAGAGGACCACTTAGGGTAAATAACATTACGATATCATAAAATTTGTATCTATCTAAATATGGAACTGTTTTAATAATAACAGTTTTTACGAAATATTGACAATTTTTTTTTTACATTGACATAGACAAAAAATAAAATGAAGGTAGGTGATGGAGTTTTTTTTATACAATTTTTTATATCGATTACTGATCACAGAATCTAAATTTTAAGACACTGGTACACTCTAACACATCATTGCGGATGAACATGAAACTACAGCGAACACAGCGAGAGATGTTTGAGAAAAAATGCTAATGATCAGCTGTCTACGTCGTATTCCTCAGATTCTCGATGTACAAGCGCTTGAACGACTCGAGGAAGTTCGCTGCTTCTCCTGAAAGCGGCACGTCGTGTTTGAGCGGCGGCTCCAGGAAGGTGCTGTCTGGAGAAGGCTCTGTCACCATTATAGAGACACTTCCAGAATCCGGGAGATCCAGCGAGCATTGCTTCCCAGCATTTGGAACCGGCGGATCATTCGCTGATATTGTAACATCAGATCTTGAAAGAAAAGACCAAGTTTTACACCTCTTTCGGCTTATTTGAATTACTTGTTTGATGTGTTTTCTGAGTCTCCATTTGGTTGAGTCCCGGAGAGGAGAAAGAGAGGCAAATTGAGCCAGGCGGTTCCAAGTTCAGATAGATCGTGGCATCGCTTGCTCGTGATGATTTTCGAGAAGAAGTCTTGATCCTCGATGAACGTGTAAAAAGGCCGAAAGCTTCCCTTGCCAACCTCCTGGTGAACTCGTCTGTGTTACACCATCTTCTCCTTCTTGCATCGGCTCCTCTAGCTTACTTCTGAAAATAAACAAAAATTAAATAAAAGAATATCTAGACTATATAGACTTTACTTTTTGTATTCTCTGTATTTTCTTGAATTGTACGAGCCGCTCTGTCTTGACGTTTCCAAATCCTAGTCGATGAGATGATCTCGAGTTCCTTTCTAGTTGGAAACTGTTTCTTAAATTTTACATCCATTTGGTCTTGGAGCTAAAAAAAATAATATTAAAGTCTTCCCTTTTGAAGCTAATTTGATTACTTTTTTGAAGTCTTCAGTTTCTTCTACATGCCCTAAAACGTGTTTGACCAAAGCATGTAAAATGTCGAGGCAATGGATTTTATTCCCACGAGATATCGGAAGGTTAAAGCTGACCAAAGCTACTATGTTCGGCTTCGGTATTCCTAGCGGAGGGTCTAAACTAGCAATGAAATAGACAGCTGTCCAAATCTTATGAACTGAGTGGCGTGAGGGTCAAACCTAAGAAAAACAAAAATATAAATCAGTTTAGAAGCCATTTATAAATTGTTTACTCAATGGCTTAAAAAAACTCTTACTTTGACCAACGAATATAAAACATTTCCAAGTCATCTTCGACTATCCCGATTTCCTCCTCTTGATGAGCTTGGTTGAAATTTTCAAGGATAATTGCTATATACATGTTAATCACTATCATAAACTAATAATAATGAAACTCGTAAAGTATGTTATTGCCAAAAGTGGATGACCGCAGTTTCCATTTGGTTGACTGTTGTAAGAGTTATCGCAGTCGGGAGGTTGGACCATCAAAGATTCCAAAACGTCATTCCAACCGGCCGATGTCATCAATCTAAAAATTCTTCATTTATATCTTAAGCAAAATAACAAAAGTACCTGAACAACAATTGCATGCTTCTTCCGAAAGTTTCAAAATTGACCATATCGTCTAAAGCTTTTTGGTGTTTGACATGTCCAAACACAGACATACCGATAATCGCGTAAATAAATGTTATTAACGCTAGTAGTGCTCCTATATTAAAAAGTGCTGGAAGACTAACAACAAGAGCAAATAATAACTTTCTTATACCCTTGGCAGCCTAAAAAAAAAAATTGTTAAAAAAAATATTGATTTGAAAAAAACATACCTTGATCAGTCTCAAAATCCTTCCTATTCGGAAAACTCTGACTACTCTCAACAAAGTTGGAGATATTGGGAAGTCGATCATAATATCTTCCATCAATATTCCTAATATGCTAGCAAGAACTAGCAGGAAATCAAAAAGATTCCAAGGCACTGTAAAGTAGTGATAGCGTAGACCTATTATTTTGACCATCGCCTCTGTAAAAATGGAGAAGTTTATTAAAACTACAGCCAATAAAAACTTGCTACATACCTAGGCCAAAAACCGTTGAAAAAAAGCGTTGCTCACTTCTAACACGAAAAAGATTGCATGATGTTGGTTATAATGTTCGATACCCATCGTCAACATGTTCATGAATATCAAAAAAAATATTGCTATTTCAAACCTAAAATATTTAAAATAGCAGACAAAATGACAGATTTAAATAAAAATTACCTTCGAGAATTAGAAAGGTCGTAAAACATGGCCAAAAATTGATTTATTGGTCTTTTGATGACCTTTTGAGGCTTCTTACGGCCTAATTTCTTCATGGCTGTGTAGTAATGTTTTTGGCTTTCGGTCAAAAACATTTCTAAAACACCTCCTTCGTACTGAAAAATAAAAAAATTAGAAAAATTTCAAAATTGAATACTTTGAATACTCTTTTCTTTAGCATGTTGAAGTTATCGATGATGACACCAATGAATAGATTTAATGTGAAAAAAGATCCGCAGACGATGAAAATGATGAAATAAATGTAGGCGTAGAGGTTAGCTTCATACATCGGCTGTTCGTCGACACCGGTCGCATCCACAGCATCAGCCATCACTTCCATCCACCCTTCAAATGTAGCCTGAAATAAAAATCAGTAATGCAAATCAAAAGTAAAATAAAACTAAATTACCACTTGAAACAATGCAAGATATCCGTTACCGACGTTATCAAAAGTTATTTTCGAATTGAGCCAAGTTAAGTTGTTATATAAACATTCGCTCTTATTTTGAATAATCTAAAACAAAAATAATAAACAGGTACCTATTTTAAAATTTAAAATTACCGTATAAGGGATCCTTTCTCCTTCACTGTCTACACATTTATAAAATTTTCCACCAAAAAATTGAACCCCCATTATGGAAAATATTAGCCAAAATACAAGACACACTAATAATACGTTGAAGATGGAAGGTATGGCGTACATTAGGGCGTTAACAACAATCTAAAATAACTTAAATTAATTATTCTTTATTAAATAAATAGATTACCCTCATTCCTTGCCAACGTGAGATAGCTCTTAGCGGCCTGAGCGCTCTTAGTGTTCGAAGAGACCTGAGTACTTTTAAATTTTCGTTTTCTTCAATTAAAAGGCTAAATACTGATACCTAAAAAAATATTTGATCAATTTAAGGTTAAATTTTAAATAAAATTTTCAAAAGAGAAGTTTCGACCTGTAATATTAGTTCATATGAAACGTCAGAATTGCTCTTTATAGGTCGCAACTTATTATTATTTTTAATTAAAAAGGACTTACAAAAACGATAAAAAAGTCTAATACAGTCCAAAAGCTTGTAAAGTATTTATAGAACCCTAAAGCGATCCACTTGAGAATCATTTCGAGACTGAAGAGAGCACAGAATCCTAGGTTGGTCCAATAGAGAATGTTTTTCAAAAAGATATTTTCGTCTAAGTAAATGTCTTCGAAGCACAAGGTGATGCTAGACGCAAAAATTAAAACAAGAATGATCCACTCGAACGCTGGTGTATCGACGATGTTCAAAACGGCGCATCTCGTCCGAAACATCCACTGCCCGCATTCCGTCTTCACACAGTCGTCGCATAGGCTGATCCTAAAATAATCTTGATTTTTACAGAAAAAAAATTGTAAACACCAAGTACCTTCCATATATCGATGTGGGGAAACAATCTTGGGGTATCTTTTCGGTTTTTTTCTGTCCGAACAGGGAACGAACCGATTCCGTCGATAAAACGTCCTTCCTCATCCCTTTTTCCACCAACCGTGAGTTCATCTACGTAGGAAACGACTGTTAACCAGGCAGCTTTGCCCTCCTTCTGTTAACCTCGGGTGCTTTTTTCTCTTCAGAAGCTATAAGCATAGTTCAAAATGCATAGATAAAATGCCACTATAGGTACTTAAAAACAGCAATCATGTGTCTCGATGGATACATGCTGTTCCATCCTTACAAAGTTTGAAAAGTATCAAAAATTTAAAACAATACAAAAGCGTTTATATTTACAAGTTCATTTGGTAGATTTAACTTTTTTCTCTTGCATTCTTTTTTCATTTTCTCTCCCATTTTCCCTCTATCATTCAAATTAAATCTCCAAATAAAAGTTAAAAAGAAATCTACAATATGAAAAAAAAATTAAATGAATAAACAAATAAAAAACATGATTTATACTCAAAAGAGCCAAACTCTACAGAAGGTGGCTTTTCTTTGACTTAAAAAAAATTTACATCATGTTTTTTTTTTTTATTCACACAGTAAGTAAACTAATTTTAAATTTTCCCAGATCAAGAGAATGAATCTGGGCTTTTAAAAGTCCTTATATTTAATGGACATCTAACTATCCCATGTGTCAAGATTCTCAAGTGCCAGTTTTATTCTGTTGATCTGCTGATATTGGTCTGTTAAGATAATTTGGGTAACTAAACACAGATTTCCTCCCTGTTCATAAGTTCCTGTTTTAAGGGGAAAAAATTGAGTACCTAAAGACACTGGAATTTTATCTTCGGTCTGCTTGGCTACACTGCTCCCAGTGTTCTTTTACCTTACTGACAAGATTGACCAATTTATCCTAACAGTACCTTCATATTTTTTAATTTATTAGTGAAAAGATGGATTTAATACAGTGATCTGATGATTTTCTATTACCAATATTATAATTATTTCTCTGTGTGTTTGTGCGACAAATAACCAGATAATTTTTCCTGTGTTTTATGGTTTTTATAGGTCAGATAACTAATGCTGTTGAATATTTTTCATTTTTTAAACTAAGAAAATAGGTGAGGGGGAATAATATTATAAGAAAATAAATAAGAAGTAGGTTTGACCTACGACCTCAGATTTTTTTTCGTTCAAGATGTCTTGGAAACGCTCAGTGAAAATGCCAAATGTTTTGATATTTTGTTTGAAATCAGGGTTTATAGACAATAGGGCTTCCCTGATTTAGCAATAAAAACTGACTGCAATGAAATGAGTGAAATTGAAATCACATGCAGTAATGAAAATAGTGAAAATTTTTATATTTGTAATAAAAAAAGCTGGTGATTTTCAAGCAAAGAAAAGTAGGAAATTTCGTTTATCTCTTTCAGTCATCTCAATAAGGTGGTAGGTGTTGCACACAAATTTTTTGATATTTAAGTACCTATTTTTGAAGCGGGCGATCGGAAAAAACTGAATATCTTTTGAACAGTTTTGTTTTTCCATGCTCAAGTTTAAAAGAAAGAAGAAAACGTTGAATGATTTTTAAAAAACTTTTTTTTTGTACTTGATATAAAATTTTTGAAAGAATTCAGATGATTTAAGGAATATGAAAAAAAAAAAAAAAAAAAAAAAAAAAAAGTTCCCAAAAGAAATGAAGGCCAGAAACAATGTGTAAAAAAATGGCGATACAATATTTAAGGAGGTTACACTTGCCCACAGCACCCCTTGCAAACAGGTCATTACATTTCAACATTTCTTTTGGAAATTTCTCACAAGGTGTCGCTGATGTTAAGTTGATTTTTGTCTAGATAAAAACTTTACTTTTCTAAGCTGCTTCTAAAAAAAATGTAACTAAAAAAACCCTAACAAAAATGAGAGTTATTTTCTATTCTAATAAAATAATAATACAATAATTAATTCTACTTTCATCAATCAATAATGGTAGATTCTATTTGACTAAGTGCTTTGAAATAAAAATAAAACTAAACTATAATCATATTCTATTTTTATGAACTTTAAATATTCTATGTTTTAAATAATAATAGAAGTAGGTAGTAAAAATTAAAATTAATTTATTGATGAAAAATAGAGTAGTTTTGTAAAGCTGAAGAAGTCGGAAAAAGTCGAGAAAGTATATTGCAAGTAAACTAAATTTAGTATTTATATCTAAAAATTTTTTTCTAATTAATGTGCTCAGTATATGAAAAAGCTATATTGTTAAAATTCTAAGAAAAAATACTATCTATGTCTTTCAAATTAAGGCAGTGCTAACTAATATAGTAAATTATTTAAAAGCCTCTAGCGTTTTAAAGTAAAATTATTTTTTACCATTTGTTTTAAAAAGCCTAAATTAATGGCATTCAGTGCAATAAGTAAAAATAAAATAAAAAAGCCGTATTTCTTTAAAAGCTAAGCTGTCTGAAGAGAATTGGTTTACCTTATTATTATTTTTTTATTATAAATGATTGTTTATAATGTTTGACATGGATGAAAAAAAAAATTGATTGGACTTTTTTTGTAAATAAAAAAGATGGTTACCTTGAAAGCTTTCTTTTCGGGTCGCTAAAGCATAGGAATGCCTGTGTATTAAGTTTGCAGCGACGTAATTTTTCCGCCTTAAAGGTTCAGTTAAGGATTCTTTGACTGAGGAGTTGGAAAGCTTCCTAGCTTCTTCGTATGTCGGTGATTCCTCATCGACAGGCGGTAAAGATATCCCGGGTCCGATGAGAGTTGGAGCGAACCTCATTTGCTTCTTCCATTATCCTCAAATAGAGCGCATTCCCGCTCTCCGAAACTCAAGTAGGCTCTAAACTCCCGTCTCGGTACTCTCGTTGCTTATATTGCTCTAAATTCTGCACTTCTAAAATCTCGTAGGATCTCTTCTTCGGCTCGGTCAGCGACATGCTCTCGTCGTACGAGCAGTTGACGAACGAGTCGTTTTTGAGAAGTGTTCCGCTTTCGGACTCGACGATTATGCGGAAAGGGTCTGACGGGTTGTAGGCGTAGTCGTCAATAAGGTCGTCTCGTATGCTATCCCGAATGCTGTCCAGCTGGATATCTTCTTGCTCGTCCAAAGAGATATCTTCCGCTGTTAAAACCTGAAGACTTTTCGACTGGTACTCCGATGAGCAGTCTTTGTCCAAAACTTCTTCTCAATGGACGTCACATCGTTTTCATCTTGTATAGACCTCTAAATTCGGTTTTAACTCCGTTTTGCTGCTCAAAGAACAAGATCCGTTCGAAAATTTCCGATTGATCGAAGAGCCATTTGAAAATTTACGATTTGTCAACGTCGATCCGGTCGAAGCTCGTTCTTTGATCGAATTATTTGAATTTTTTCTTTCGTTAACTACATTTTCTTTATAATTGACAGGGCTCAGTAATTCGTTGTTTCTAAAACATTAAAAATTTATCAGTTTTAAGAAAACAAAAACAATTTAGATCGAACCCGTTGTTTGAGGAAAAGACAGTTTCTTGAGTGGCAACTTCTTTTTGTTTTTTCATCATATCCTTGACCATAACTTCCAGCTTGAGTTCCCCACTCTCCGCATCTTTTTTACGATTTTTTAATAATCGAACGGATTCTTTCGAAGCTCCGGGCCAATTTAGAGTCTCTCCGACTTCCTATTCAACGCAAAAACAAACAAGAAGAAAAATTAAAATATGACGAAAGATAAAGAATTTTTAAGTGACGTTTGACAGTGATTTGAAATTTTATGCGAGTTTCAATTTAGCCTCTTTGAATCTTTTAAACTCAATACCTGCCAAAAGATGAACCCACCCATAATTTTTTTTCTGAGAAAAAGGCGGTGGCTTTTTCCAAATTCTTTGGTCCCTTCAGACACGCGTAATCGTTTACAATTTCGGAAGGATCTTTGTTCGATGATAATGAAGTGTTCGTGAACGTGCTCAAAAGCAACAAAATATTCTGTTTTTCAAAAAACAAAAACAAAAAACATTCCAGTTTTTTGGTGTCCTTCAAATTTGAGGATGGGATTCGGATTGATGTCTACAAAAATTGTTTGGTTCTTTAAGGAAATTCAGAACAGAAAAAGAGTTCGTCAAGGCTTGGGATTCGGATCTCAAAGACAACAAATAAGATGACTTTTTTTCTATCTGAAATTTTTCTGTTCCGCATTTCCTGTAAAAATTTTCAATTTTTGTGGACCCAAACGTAAACTCCACAAGTTAAGAACACGGTTTTCATTTTACGGTATACATATTAACATTCTCATTCAAGTGCATAAGAGAAATTCACCATGCTTTAAAGAGAAGAAGATATCAAACAAAACAAATCTAAAGATAGGCATCTCGGCCAATAGGAGAGGAAAGCTGCGAACTGCGAGGCAAAGAATTCAGGGAAACGCAGTAAAATAGTGCGAGTGCTCATCCAGTAGACGCTATTCGTATTTTTTCCTAATCCGTTGGATTTCTTCATTTTTGGATTGGATTTCGCAATGTTAGTAGCTTTCCGCTCAGTGGATGAGAGGCCTACAGTCTCTTACATAGTTACCTACCTTTTGGTGTTCTTCAGATTATTACCCTTTTTCTTTCCGTTTTGTGGGAGTTAATTATTGCAGGACGAAAATGGGATTGGGGTAGCAGAAATATTTATTTCCATCTTAATCGCACTTATCGAAGAGAACAGCAAGTGGCGATTAGAAAACAGGTGCAGAAATATCATTATATACAATTATTTTATTTTAATAAGCAGGAAACCGTTATGATAATTTTAAACATTGATTATTGTGCTTGAAAGTTTCGACAAAGAGTTCACGGTGTTTTTAGTTGAAAGCGGCTCAGAAAATTTGAATAGTGAAAGTGCAAGTGATTTTATTTTACAGTATCAGGGTTGGTTATACCTCGGTTACTTTGATGACTGCAGTTCGACAAGTATTCCGAGGAGGTTTAGGGGGCGGTTTTATAGTACGCTTACACCGTTGGCATAAAGATGTCGCAAGTTGGACATGGTGCGACCAAAGAGCTTTCATTTCCGCCACCTCAGCGTCTTCCGCTAGCAGACCCAGCTAAAGGACGTAGGTTACCATGGTCAAAATTGTTTATTTTAAAATTTTAATTTTTATTTCCGCCACCCGAAATTTCTTCTCCATGAAGACGAATTTTAATAAAATTACAGCCACCGTTACGAAAAGAGCTTCTTTCCGTTCATTTATGATTTCTTTTCTAAGAAATTCATGCTCCTAATAACATTTTAAAATAGTAAATCTTTCTAAAAGGAAAAAAAGCTGATTTTAATATGAAACTAGAATAAAGAAATCATGCTTTTCATTCAAAAGATGAAGTTTAATCCACACTATTGACGTCATCGTATTTTGGCCTTTCATGTGAAGTCGAAAGAGCCAGTTTTTCTTTGAAGTGTGGAAAACTTCATCATAATTGTAATAACGAAAAAAAAGCGTTTAAATATTGAAAATATGTTCATGCAATCATGATTTAAAAAAGAAACTACAATCACATCTTTTCCTATTTAAGTTCCATATTACAAAATGTTTTGGCTTCTAGGTATGTAAATTTTTAGAGTTAAACTAAGTTTTTCTAATCATTCTATGTGGCTGAAATAACTATTGTTTCTTCGACTAGTGAAACTATGAGTCACTCAGAAAATGAAAAATTACCTCTTTTTTGTTTTTCAATTCTTCGGAATTGAAGCTGTTGAGTAACAAGGCCAAAAACAAGTTGAACCATAAAATTGCCCACGAGGGCCGGAAGGAAAATAGCGAACAAGCGCCGGCTCCCTGAAAAAAACAATTTATATGATAATGTCATGGATTACGGAAATCAGATGATAATTTCGTTTTCACGAACAAATTTATAAATGAAAAGTTATTACATCTTTTCTTCTGCTCTCATACAGTCCCAAAGCGGCTCAATCCATTCTCCGCAGAGAATTCGAAAAATCAATGAAGAAAAAAATCGTTGAAATTCCATCTAGAAAAACGGTTAAATTGGTTCGGCGGAAGATTTGACTACCTCGGGACCGGATCGGGATCGAAGCGCTCAGGAGTGTAGTCTTTGGAAAAAAGCTGCATCCCTATCACAGCAAATATATAAATAATAATAACAAGGACGAATGTGAGGTTTCCGAGGGCACCCAATGTCGATATGATTACTGAGCAGAACTTTCATCGTCGTCCATGATTGCGCAAGTTTCAGTACCCGTAACTGCAACACGGAATTCATCAAAATTGCCCCAAAATCATCTACTTACAAAAGATTGTAAAAGTCACTTACTAATCTTAAACATCTAAGCACTGAAAGTCCATCTACTAGTTCAAATGACAAATCGAGAAGACTCACAGAGACTATGATTAAGTCAAATATATTCCAACCACAGTCGAAAAATTCCTGCTTAACGCCATTAGCTTGAAAGTGCATTCTAAGGTAAAGATCAAAGTAAATACCTGAAATTCAAATCACAAAAATTTCACTCAAAGTTTTTCGCACGTTGCTTCAAAGTGAAAAAAAGGGTGACATTTTTTATTTTATTGTGTATTTAGAATTTACGTATTATTAATTTATTTTATGGACGTTTTTAAATAAATAAGAAAATGAAACAAACCTTATTTCCTATATCTAAAGCTTGTTTGATATTTTGACTCATTCCATGATGTTCTGTCGCTAAAAACATTGTATTTAACAAAATACAAATAGTTATTAATAATTCAAACAAAGGATCTCGAACGATTCGATATAAATAATTTTGAAACTTCAACCAAGACTGATAATTTAAGCAGCACTGTATGCACCCATCACAGTTACGATCAGTTAGTTTATCTGCAATTAAATCAAATTTTAGAAATAGAAGTCAAAATTTTTCGGCTAAAAGACATTTAGCATTCGTGATTGAAAAAAAAAATCTTTTATAATCTGTTTGGAATTTTAATTTGAATCGAGAATAAGTTTTATTATTTTTTTGTTAGTTCCACCATCAAGGTTTTTTTGTGAAAATTTTTGGCGGAATCCGAACCACCAAATTAGCAAAATATTTAGTGCGGCAAAGAATTTTTTTTTGCAAGACAATTGAATCTTCACAATATTCATGCATAATATTCATCCTTATTTGTTACCTAGTGTAACCACTTGTTTGTAATCCAGAGGCAAAGTGTAAACTGTGAGTGGCCTAGAACAAGAAGATGTTGGGTTCACTCCGTTACACTTTAGGGATCCAGGTTTGCTTTGGGAGTTTTTGCTTCACCACTAACACCCAGGGAAGGAGAAACATTCAGTCTCTGAAGCATATGTAAAATATTTTATTTTATTTACGCTAAAATTAAAAACATTATTGATACAATCTTATAAATTAGTGATGAAAACTCGTTTGCGGTTCTAATGGGAAAAATTGGAGAAAAACATGAATAAAAAAGTTAAAACAACGACCTGTAGCTTCCGTGTTGACCTGAATAAAATCTCAAAAAATACCAGAATAAGCAATCAATAATTTATGTAATTCTTTTTCAAAGTCCAAAGAATTTTTCATGACAATTCATGAGAAAATCCCCTAAAGTTTGCAACCGAGGATTTTATTGTAGATCATTTGAAAATAATAAAAAGATATGGTTGAGTTGATCCCTTCATTTAAAAATTGTTAAAAAAATTTGGCGATAAGGTCGAAAGTGTTCGATCGTTTTTGTCATACACCCGTAGAAAAATAAGGTCAAAAACTTGAGACTTTTTCCCACTTTTTGGCCGTTTTGACTGCGCGATTTCCAGATGGCAAACTGATGATCTGCCGAGTCGAAAAACCGTGCTCTGAGGGTATCACAATAACTTTCTTTTTACAAAGTAAAAAACGTATTTTTTTTTGTAAAAAAATCAAATTTCTTTCAATTTTATAAACCTCCGGAAATATTTATGAAGTTTTTATAAATTTCTTTTGGGTTTTTGAATTCAAAATCAATTAAATCCACCTCACTTATTCTGGTATTAATTCGCGGAAAATAAAGGTTTCGCATAACTTCCTGGATTCTTAATATTGAACTGAAAACACGTTTAGGCAGATACAAAATTGAAAAACCACATAAAACGGCGAAAAAATAAAAAGAAAGTACCTTTTCTAACTCGATAATCCCTGATTTTCTTTGTTTCTTTTTTTAATCTATACTTAAAATTTTTCATCTTAAAAATAGGTAGTAGATAATAATGTAAAAGGCAACTTCTTTACTTAATAACAAAGATAAATAATTATTATTAATCAATTTTTAATTAAAAAAAAAATAGATATGAAGTTAAAAGTGTCTAAAACATGCGTCTGTTCTAATATAAAATTAGAAACATTTACTTATTAATTACGTGCCTCCTTACATGCTCTACAATTTTATATGACCTAAAAATTGGCTTTCCTACAAGCGGTGTCAATTTGAAAAAAAAAATTTATAAAATGTTCATTTTAAACTACATTTTCTAAAGATCTGAGGTGCGAATTTATTTTTTTTATTAAAAAATAAAATGGAAAAAAATCTAGGCGAATTTCTAATGTTTGAAGTTGTTTCTAGAAAAGCTTTTAAGTACTAATTGCCTAAATTAAAACTATAATTTTTCTGATTTAATAGTTTAAAATTTAGAGTAGGTATTGTTAAATAGGTTCCATTTCATCCGCGTAAAATAGTTTATTTATTATTTATTTTTTGTTTAGTATGGCCGAAATTTGTAATAAAATTTAAATTAGAATACATAATCCTACTCTTTTATGATTTTTTTAAGACCGAATCCCTAAAAAAGTTTTCATAAGAAGTATTAAGGTTGTAGACATTATTCTAAAATGTACGAATTAATTTTAAAAGATATTTTCTTGTACGTACATTTACGAGTGGTGAGGATTGAGCTACATCTTCGGAAGTTAAGTCGCTTTCTTCGTGATCGTCCACGACTCCTGAGTCTTCAAGAGAGGATTCCCTTTCCCTTCGCCTCGCGACGTCTCGATTCACGGGTATTTCTTTGAGGGGCTTTTCTTCGGCGACACCCTCGCCGTTTTTATCTCCGCCGTCTTCCTCCTCCTCTTCTCCTTCTTCTTTACCTGGATTCAAAATTTAACAGTTGACAAAACTAAATCAATTAAATCGAATCTTATAAATATATTTTTATATTTTTGTTGTTGTCCTATTTTGTTAAAACTTATAACTAATATGGAAAAAGAGTTTTATTCGTCGGAGCCATCTTTGGGGAATATACAGTGGGTCACGGTAAATCGGGGGGGTCTTTATAGCCCATCTCTAAAGCGCAGCAACGATTCTTTTTTCTTACTTATGAAATTAACAACAGCGATGAATATTTACTCATTAATTAACTTTTAATTTAATTTTTGATAGCTCCTTAAAGAAAAGGGAAATAAGTAAACTTTCAAAAAACGGGTATTGTATATTAATCACTGCCCTCAGGCCACCTAAGAGAGAAAAAGTTAAATTTTACCTCAAAAAAGGGAAGTTTGAAATCGTGGATTTTTAATTACTTTTTTCTCTTATCAAATTAAAAATTTTTTGATGGCTGTGAGGTCTTATACCTAAAGGCCTTTAATTTAGAAATGATATTTTGGAGATTTCCTTCGTAAAGAACGAAATTAATTTTATAATTAGTGTTTGTTGGTACGACTGATGTGAGTAATTGAAGGGAATGCAAGAGCTTAATCATTATCGAAAAAACGGGTCGAAAGTTGGCGAACTCTTAGATAAATCTCTAAACACTAGTTAAGATTAGAGTTGTTTTTGTGTGGGTGTGGTTGTGGGAAGCGGGGTTGAAACTTAAAGCGTTGTCTAACAAGGGGAAGTTTTCAGACGTCTTCACTGTTTTAAAATTAACTTTGTGAAACGTTAGTTGGGGAGCCTGTTTTTCAAAGTCCGTTTAAAAATTACTCCGGGAAAAAAAAAGGCAAGAGGTCTAGAGCCAGATCGTTAGGGGCCCCACGTGAATTTTCTCGAAAGATGGAGGAAACTTTTTTCTTTTCCTCTGTACGTCCGGCAGGCACCTGCGACAAACCCTGGAAAACCCCAATTCCAAAAATCGCCCTTCTTAATAACTATATTTTCAGTTACAAAAAAAATTGAGTATATTTCGACAAATTTCAAAAGAAAAAATTTTGGTAAAATATTTCACGATGTCTAGCACAATCCAGTTGCGACACTACTAAATCATGGTATTTCTTCTTCAATATTTTTAGAAGATAAAAAAATTAAGTCCACAACTTTTCGTTTTCTGTTTGAGGAACCTCTTTAATTTTTACCTACAATACCTACTGTCTATTGAAAATGTGCCTCTAAACATGCTTAAAGCATCATTATAGCATTCACAATAGTTTACATTAAAAAAAAATTATTAAAAAAAGTTCTATCCATAAATCTTCATTGAAATATTTATAAGGTTTGCCACAAATTGAAAATGTGGCCGGAACCTTTTTTCTTTTCTTTTTTGGCATAAGTTTACTGCATGCTGAAGCGTGAGAAGTGGACAGGCATTTACTGCTACGAAATATGAATAAAATAAAAATATTTGGTCTCTAAAACTTTAAGTTTAGTCATTTTTTTTACCTCATTTAATTATGCTTCACTGAATTAAAATATGTACACGAAAATTAAACCTTTATTTAATATAATGAAAAAAAAATCAGCCCTTTATAGGACAAAAAAGGGCATCGAACATTTAATTAATTTTTTCTAAACTTAAATAATTATCTAGAATATTCTCTATTTTGAATATTTTTATTTAATTTTTCGTGGATTAAACCTTAAATGTTTTTTTTACCTGGGTTTTTATCGGTTTTCTAATCTTTTTACCTATTTTTAAACAATAATGTTTTTTTTCTTATTATGTTGGATGTAGTAAATGTCAATAATGGTATCAATTATTTTCGTGAGATCGCCGATGATGAATTTTTTAAAATTTATCAATCATGAAAGATGGTTCGGATTCCAGTATGAAATGAAATTAAGCTTTTTTATTTTTATTTGTAATTATATAAAATAGGAAAAGGAAAAAAAAAGGAAGACTTACAAGTTGCAGACGAGTGCTGATCGTTTTTGCCTTGATTAGGGCTTTCGTTTCCCGGCCTTCGTTTTCTTCTCCGGGTTTTCTTTCTTGAATACGAACTTAACAACATCCCTTTTCTGGAGTCTATTCGCTTTTTGCTACCTCTATCTAATTGTTTAATGGCAATTTTAGTAGGGTCAAAACTAAAAGTAGAATCATCACGGTGTTCAGTCAAATCTTTTCCTCTCCTGCAAAATAATCGTTTCGAATTTTTGTTTTAATCAACAATATTATTTACCTCTTGAGTAATTTCTGCTTCTTCTTCGTAACTTAAAGCTACCACAGCCAACATTAAATTAATAAGATAAAAGGATCCAAAGAAGACAACAACAGTAAAAAACACAACACTAAGTGGCCCAGCAAGCACCTAAAAAATTTATCAGATTCCCTTTGTTTTAACAAGAATTTACCATATTGTAAACATTTTCCCAATAGTCTAAAGTAATAAGTTGAAAAGTTGTTAACATAGACCAGAGGAAATTGTCAAAATTGGTGTAACCATGGTTTGGATTTTCACCAACTCTTAAACACACGTAATCAGTCGGGCAATGTCTGAAAAAGTTTTAGTCAATGTTTTATGGAATTCAGAGTTGGATACCTGGCTCCGGTGACATTTCCACAAATTAGAGGATCTCCGTCATTATTAACTAACCATAAGCTTTCGTTATTGATCCACCTAAAATACAAAGAAAAAATTGGATGTAAGTTAAACGGAGGGAACTCAAGTCGAGCGCTGGGTGTCTTTAAAATTAAAACCGAAGAAAGTCGCCCAAAGGAATGTTCCGAGGGACAAAAATAGCGAAAATTTCTTAAAATCTGGTAAAAAGGGTTGCCCGAGGAGATCGCCCTACAACTTGGTTATTTCTCGGACGAAAAATGAACGAAAGAGTAAAATAGACGGTTCATGGCCTACAAACCGAGAAAAAGGGTCCGTGTGATAGGTGTTTCTCGACACAAAGGATACGATTGCAAAGTTTCTCAGGAAAAAGTACGTAAAAAATCTGAAAAACCTTTTCGGTTAAAAAAAAGGAGAAGATTCTTAAAATGAGGGTTGCTCTTAGTCGAAAAATTTAGGGAATCGTCCCGAAACAGAAGATAAGGTTGTTTTTAGAAGAAAAAGTTTAGAAAAACGAACGAAAATAGGTAATAAAAGGCGGTTCCGTGGTCAATAAAAGGCTCAAAAATCCGGGTTCTCGGCCGATATAAAACAGAGCGATTGCGGTATTTTTTCGATTGAATTCAAAATAAAAAAAGGTGCTTTTAATAGACGAAGACAACTTACGTTTTCCAGCCTGTATGATTCAGCAATTCAGGAGGGGTTGGCACACATTTATTTCTAAGTTCCCCCATGTAAACTTGTAAAGCGAAAAGTGCAAAAACCATAAGACAGAAAATCGTCAGAGTCATTACTTCGGCTAGCTGTTTGAACGAATGAAGCAACGCGTTGATAATCGTTTTCAAACCTTAAAAAAAAAGAAAAAAAAAAGTTTTTTAAGCTTTACAGTTTGTGTTAATGAGTTTTTATTTTTGTAAAATGCTGTTATTAGATATAATTTTTTTGTCAATTTAACATATAATGTAGAAAGCTTTTACTTGACTTTGACGTTGACATATTTTTTGTTTTAAATGGGCAGACATGTTTGTGTATAAAATAAGTTAATATTACACACATAATATGGTGGTCCATATTTCCTTTTTTGTGTTAAAGAGGGTCCCAGTTGAGAAGTAAATCGAAATTTATAGCACTGAGGGAGCTGTAATTTATTTTTACCCTCATATCTTGTCTACGGCTCATTGAGTTTTATAATTAATTTACCTGTGGATTGTTTTCTCACTCCGCTTTTTAGAAGAGGAAGTTTTGCTTTTTTTTTTCTTTTTTTTCTCTCGCTTTTTTAACGCCCATCCTAACCTTTCATCCAGATTAGGAAATATTGCGAATCTTGGTTGATTTATTATGAAGATAAAAGAAACGTTTTATAAAACATCAACATGAAATATCGGCTCAATGGTGTAAAATATTAGTTTTTATTTTTTGAAAAATAGCATTTTTTAATCTGAACGATAAGACTGAAAGGTATTTGGACCTAGATAATTCAGAGGGAGGCTTTAATTGCCATATCTGGTTGATGATTCAAGTTAAAAAAATTTTTTTTCGCCATAATAGAATACCTGGCATGATGGAGACGGTTTTAAGTGCCCTGAGAACTCTGAAAGTCCTCAACCCTGCCAAATTTCCCACGTCCAGCCCTATCGTCGCGTAGCCAGAAGTGATGACAACGAAATCCAACCAATTCCATGGGTTCCTCAAATATGTGTATTTGTTCAAAACGAAACCTTTCGCCACGCATTTTATTAACATCTCCGCCGTATAGATAGCTAAAAAATATACCTGGAACAGAAAATAATTTATTTTTAAAATAGTCTATAATAATCATCCCTTCCTTTTTAAAACATTAAAAAAGAGTGTTTCCGGTCGTTTATTAACTTGTTCTTCGAATTAAATTTAGAATAAGAATCTAATTTATCATAAAAATTTATTTTAAGCGTATTCTTTTGGAATTCTGGCCAATGGAATTTCTGAAATAAATGGGACTATCAACAGGTAGCATCATCTTTCCGGAGGACACACTTGGCTGACCACGATTGTAAGTGGACTATGAAAGTCGCATTCGCAACACCTCTTTCTCACATTTAATTTTAAATTTTTTGAACGTTTAAAATGATTTTTTTTTTAAAATTTTAACAAGATGCTGACCTTAGGGCTTTCTCAATTAAATTTGAAAAAATTTTCATCAGTTATGACCAAGAATTCATTGGGATCTGGAAGACAAAAACTATCATTTGATGGTATCACAATAACATACTTTGGAGAAAGTTAAAAGATACTTTTTAGCCAGATGTTTGTTGCCTGCTGCCTGATTCTCATTTTCCGGGACAGAAAGTCGACAAGGTTAAAGACTATTAGTCATTTTCATCCTTCAGGGTCTGAAGACCATTTAAAAAACCATCTTTAGAGGGTATCACGATTCCATTATTTGGAAAAGTGTAATAGATTTTTTTAGCGAGATTCGCTTGTCGATTGGTTCCCATTGGGACAGAAAGTTTAAATTGTTACCGAAATAGAGTTTTTAGATGAGAATTACGTTTTTTAAGGAGAATTGAACTTACTCAAAAGAAAGTTATTGTGATATTCTCGACATTCTTGATAGAAAATGAAATTGAAAAAAAATGTATTTATTAATTTTTTGAGGATCGTGGTGCCTACTTCCTTTGAGTTTGGAGGGACCTGAAAATTAGCAACTTTTGGAAACGATTCGACGAAGTTTTTTTACGTTCAAGGAACTTGGCAAGTGGTCAAGGCTCGGTAGAAGAGTGATTCCTTTTACGTCTCGAAAATCCAAGCTCAGCAACTCCAAATCTAAGGATTACACGTTTTAAGTAAAGAGCCGGAAATCACGATAAAAAAACGAGATATAAAAAAACTATACGAAATCCCCGAAATGGTTTTTTAAAAAAAATCCCAATCTCAAAAACTGTTTACAACCACTATTGGAGAATCCAATCGAATCGAAACCTCTCGAACGACAAATTGACGATCGCAATCTACCTTTGGGAGCTTACAATGAGCTTCGACGCTCGACAAATTGCTTCCAATATTTCAACCAAGGAAAGATGTTTGTCAGCGAGAATTCCAAACGTTTCACAACACTTTTTCCCGAGTAAATAATTTTTTCGTGAGTCATTCAAACGCAGGGTTAATTAATTTTTTGTACGAATAATTACGCTATTGATCATGAAGTTATCGAGTCCAAAAATTAATTAGCGAAACCTAACCATGGAAACTCGAAACAAACTCACGCGGTTCCGGTGAAAAGAACATTTCAATTAAGATAGTGACCCAAGTTTTTGCTAATATGATCGTCAATGTGGAGGTGGAAACTTGTTGGAGTCATTAATCATTTACGTAAACGGAACAAACCACGCGTTTGTTCCTCTACCCCCATTCATGTACCTTAATTAATCTCAAAACAAGAGGAGCTCGAAATGAACCGAACTTGAGTTAATCAGCTCCATAAACACTGATTTTACACTTAATTCCCCATTCACTTCCAGATAAGTATTCGCAAATCGGATTAATTGAAAAGGAAACCTATCCTTTATCGTTACCTCTGCAACATTCATTCCCAACTGATGTTAATAAAATGTTTATGGATAATAAATTGCTTAAAGAAAATTTATTTATAATTTTTTTGACATGTTTATTAGGAATTGAGAAAAGAGTACTGAGATTAGAAAACAAAACAAAAAACTAAGAACTTTTCCGAACTTCCCCCTTAAAAACTCCCGATTATTATTTTTTTTTTTTAAATAAAAACTAGTTTTTTTTCCTACTTTCTATAAATTCTTTAAAAATATAAGGAGTATTTGGTAAAAATTGGAGGAACGGTGAATTGATTTTTCAAATCTCGCTATTTTATTGATTAAAGTGTTCCAGAAAAATATCCGGCCAGACGGAACCCCAAAAGCCCGATAAATAAGGGTAAAACAATAATTTCTTTGAGGAAGTAAAAATTGAATACGCCATTTTGCCAAGTTTTCAATTTCCAACCTTCTGCTTATTTATTCTGTCAATGTTTCCTGGCCTTTGAGTTTGCAATCTATCTTTTCGTGGGGATATTTAAGGGGATATTTTATATAAATTGATACAAACTATGAAAATGCAAATTTTTTTCCCGAAATAATACCAAGACCATAGAAATCCAGCAACGAAAAATAAAATTAATTGGACTCGGTGTTGAAAACCGGAAAATAAAGGAAGTTTTACCTTCAGTAATCAAGGAAAAAGAAGGTGGATAATTTAGTTAGGACTTGTATATAAAGTTTGTTAGTGGTGAAGCGTGGTATAAAATATAAAACACCGTTGGGTTTTAAAATAGTCGGAAGGGACACGGCGAACTCCCTTTGGAGTATTCACGCTTTCGCTTGTCTTAAATCAATTAGTGCCCGGATCAGCTCGAACCCCCGGGAAACAGGACCTCCCACCGGACCGAACAATTCAACCTTCCGAAAAAAATTGTCTGCAATTAAATTGTTTTTAATATCGGACAACCGTGTGAATACTTCATTATTGAACCACAAATCAAATGAATGTTAACGAAGACGCCGGCGGACGTTTCCAAATGTTTGACATGTATTTCAAATTCAATAGTATTTTGATTGCAAACGAATATATCACGTATATTTTGTTTATAGAGCAGGTGGGAAAAGCTTTTTTTTTTTTTTTTTTTATGAGTGTATATGAGTGATGACTTGGTGAAGTTTGGCTTTGGGTTCGGTTATAATAATAAACGTTTTTACTCCTTTCTAGGAAGTAAACGACGTTTACGACCTGAGGGAAAGCGTCGTAAGTAATTGAGTAAAAAGGCTTTTAGTATAAACAAGGTTTGAATCAGCTAAGTGATTGGTAACTTAACTGAGTTTTGATAGGGCTCAGGCATTACGTCATATATCAAAAGAGCGACCGATTTCATAAACATCGTCTTCCTCTCGATACAAAAACTTGAAGTGGGGCGTCTCTGGGCTTTATAGTTTACGTCCGAACAGATATTGCGGAGAACGCGCGTGAAAAAGTAATGCAATCGATTATAAATCGATAGCGAGGTTGGCAACATTTGCAAGAATCTCTGTGAAGTCACGGTTTTTTGTCAACAGAGCCATCTTCTGCTGTCCATTTTTCGCTTCACAGTTCACAGCTCGCATCTTCAGCCTCGAAAAAAAAAAAATTTAACCTGTCATAATTGAAAAATTCAATCAATTTCGCCATCGCAAGATTTTAAAAACCCTCCAAATAAATTTCCTTAAGAACGTACGATAATAATTGTTGCCACTAATAATTCATCCTCGGCCGGTACACTCTACATCTACATAAGAGGTGTTTAGGTAGAGGCCCGTCCTTCTCATATTTATTACTCTTCTGTCTTCTTAGGACCACCTACCAGACATAATCGCACCGACAACCGACGTTTATATACACTCCCACTTCACAGATCACTAACCAAATGACTCTATCTTCCTCCTTTCATAATTTAATTTCAAATACGCCATTTTCATACGACAGATGTCAATCTGTTCCAAATATTCAGGGATCGGGAATCTCAGGAAAAAGGCTCAACAATAAATATTAGGTGTACAAAAGGAAACTCGGCTAAAATCTACAAAACTCAAATTTACCCTGTGGCTGAGTTTCATTTTGTCCACCTAATAAATAAAAATTGTAGGAAATTTAATTCTCTATAAATTTGCACTTATTTTGTTCTAGGATGCACCATTTTCGGAAAATAATTTTCTTTTAAATAAATTTATCTTGAAAACAGTGCGTCCTAGAGAATAATGAATAGAATATAAATTAAAGAGATTTAAATTTCCAACAGATTTATTTAGTGCATTTTTTCAATATCTATAACGGTTTACGATTTACAAGCCTTTAAAAATTAACCTTCTTAATGGTTATACTTCAATAACCTTCTTACACGGAGAAGGTCAACTTTTGATGGACTTTAACGCCTAAAATGTTTAAAATTTTGAAAAAATGAACTACATACTAGGTGTACAAAATGAAACTCGGCTAAAATCTACAAAATACAAAACCCTGTGGCTGAGTTTCATTTTGTACACCTAATACCTTAGAAAACGGGCGAAAAACCGGTAAAAGTGCTTTTTTTTTTCGTCCAAAAAAATGTAGGAAATCGCCTATTAATAAAAAAATGTTGTTGGCCAAAAATCTGAGGAAACTTCGTTAAAATCGGGGGTTTGAAAATCGTGGGGGATATATAGTCAAATGAGAGTTTATGGGCAAGAAAACCGCGAAAAACGTAACCAAAAAAGTAATTTTCTTGGACGTCAAAAAACCGGATAAAAGGCGCCTTCTGAGCAAAAAAAATTGAGACAAACTTTTAAAAACCCCCGTAAATGTGTGTTTGGAAAAATATGAAGGAAAACTTGGTTAAATCTGACAAAAAATGGAGGAAAGAAATCTCTAGGCCGAGGGAAACGACTCAAAATCATGTAAACGAGATTTTTTTTAGAGCGAGGACCCTTGAAAAATTATGATTTATAATATGTTTTTTTAAAAAAATTTACTTTAAGATTATAGTCATATTTTAAGGTGTTGAAGGGATTTTTTTAACCTAAAAAAACAAATAGGCTGTAAATTCCTAGAGCATAAGTAAACACCGTTCGATGCCTAAGACGAATTTCCTTCTGGAATTCCAATGATAAGGGGGTGGTTTTCGATAAGTTTTCTCTTAGGAAGAAGGGGGAAAAATAACCCTGACTCCCTTTTTAAATATTTGGTTACGGGGGGGTTTCTCGTTGTTTTCTCAACGATAAAATTCCTCCGGTTATGAATTTATGATGGATTCGGCCACTGTGAGCTGGTTTGTTTCGGCCCTCGTTCTTTTTATTGAATGTTTTTTTTCCTCCTCTCGAGCCGGGTGGCCGCCCGTTTGGAATAGGATTAGAGGTGACTTCACCGGCAGAGAAGAGAAAAAGCGGGCTTGTAAATGGCCTTCTATTGTCAAAGATATGTTTTACGGTTTTATAACATCTAATCCAATGTCCGCACCTTACAAATCTCTCAATGTTAAAACCCAGCTCATAAATACTCAGGATCCTTCACATTTTTTATTCGATTGTGACTTTTAAATTAATTCTTTTCTAGTTTTTTATTAAAAAGAATATTCGTATAAAAGCGTGAATCGTTTTTTCTTCGGATCAAAACGCACAATTTTTCAAGACGACAAATCAATCTCGGAACTTTTTCATTCCTGACGGTTTTTCACATCGGAAACACGCTTTAATTGATGTCGTTGGGGGGAAAAAAAGGCGGCGAACTTCATGTATTCAGTTGTTTGAGATAAGGCAAAGTCATTCGAAGAAGTAGATCAACTTGTTTTTCCCTTAGGCTTTAGAATTAATTGAAAGCTTGTTCTGACTTCTTTTTTTTTTCTCTTTCTTCGACTCTTTCTAACACCTTTTAACATCCTCGTAGAATGATTATCGCCTTCTTTAATAACTCTTTTCTTTCTTTTCATTTGAACATCATTGATTGATTTGTTCTCTCTGTCCTGGAGACAAGCGTTAATTAACTTGAGGTGAGATTTCCATGTGAAACGGACCCTCGTGTGAGGGATTTTTGTTTTCGAAAAACAAAACCGTTTTCATAGTTGCTGTATTTGGTAAACAGCATACGTGATTGTTTTCTCAATTAGTTTTCTATTTTCTAAACCTAAAATCCCAAATGACTTTTTTATTAGGTGTACAAAATGAAACTCGGCCGGTAAATTTGAATTTTGTAGATTTTAGCCGAGTTTCAGTACACCGAGTAGTTCATTTTTTCAAAATTTTAAACATTTTAGGCGTTAAAGTCCATCAAAAGTTGACCTTCTCCGTATAAGGTTATTGAAGTATAACCATTAAGAAGGTTAATTTTTAAAGGCTTGTAAATCGTAAACCGTTACAGATATTGAAAAAATGCACTAAAAAATCTGTTGGAAATTTAATTCTCTTTAATTTTTATTCTATTCATTTTTTCTCTAGGACGCACTGTTTTCAAGATAAATTTATTTAAAAAAAAGATTTTCCGAAAATGGCATCCTAAAAAAAATATTAGTACTTTATAGAAAATTTAAACCTACATTTTTATTTATTAGGTGTACAAAATGAAACTCAGCCACAGGGTAATTTGAATTTGTAGATTTTAGCCGAGTTTCATGTTGTACACCTAATAGCATGATATCGCGCATGCGCGTTGTTATGGTGCCTTTAATACACAAGTCACCGGGTGGACCAAGCTTTTGCCATGCGTTTGAAACTCGAAAAACAAAGCGATCTCCCACGTGATCCTTCAAATTGAGGATCTTTGATATATCTGAACCATTTTCATTATTTTTTTTGTTCCAATTCAATGGTTTCAATAGCCTCTTTATATTCGCAGACATGTTAAAAATAAAATGAATTTAAAAAAATGGCTGTAAAAATTTTTTTAAATGCGTGTATCGAAGAGAGACATTTTTATTATTGAAATGACTTATCGATTTTTATAATCCTGTTTAAAGGTAAAAACATTTTCATTATTATGAGCACGTGCAGTGAAAAGTGTCATTAACTTGACAATAAGGGCATTGAATAAAGGTCAACGTATCGGCGGATTATAATATTCCTGTTTCAAAGACGGAATTAGAAATTAGAAACGTTTGAAAGGAGTGGTTGAAAAGAAGAAGGGGGAAAAAAAGGAACTTCTGGAAGAGCGATTCTTCGGAGGCAAAAACTGTCGAGATTCCTTGGCGTCTGAGCATCTCGACACATATCATCCTCTGTCTCCCTCTGACCTTTGGCTACCGGGCCGTCATCCTTGGAAGACATTCCGGTCCAATTAAATCTTCCATTTCGAACCCTTTTAAACTTAATTGATAATTAATTGATTGTTGACGTTTTTTTAAGTTTAATATTTCAAAGCCGGAAAGGATAAAAAAGGAGCTTAAAAGTCCCTCAAAATATGAGGATGAAAGACACAATTGTCTTTGGAATTTTTTCTCTCCCCAATATTCTTTTGTGAAGAACGTCGGTATTCTTAATAATGACCATGAGACGTCGGATACCAAAGAAAGAAAAAGGGGGATGGTATAAGACAGTAGGAGAATTTAAAAAAATGCGAGTGACTAAATATCCAAGGCGGTGGAAGAGTCCGTGGTCTGAATCTTGACGACGGCGTTTTTTCTTCGAGCTCGATTTCGTTCAGAGAGTCTCAAAGATATTTATCTTCGATCGGACACCCATAGCTCCTCTCGGATGCAGTTGCAACTGTTTGATATTCACCTGACAGTGACAATGCATCTGGACAGGAGGTCGTAATTCATTGAGGGTTTTAAACCTGTTCGGAACGGGGGAGGTTAAACCTTCCACCATATAGAGTGAAGGACATATTCGATCGTTGCCGCGACATATCCGGACACTTTTTGCCCCCTCGACGACGCCTTGATATTCAGATGGTCCTCGTCGATAAGCGAAACGTCAATCAGACAATGCCACATTATCCTTAAAGCAAAAACTGCCTATTTTAGTTAAAGATTCATCAGAATTGGAAATTCGAATACCAAACAAAATTGCGCAGACACTTTTATCTCAAGATCTTAACTCAGTCATGACAATATTTCTATCTTTCCAGACCTAAAAAAAAATTTTTCCAATTGTGTACAGTTCTAATTCTGTAATGAGAATGGCATGAAAGGGGAGGTAAAAAAGGGTACCTAACTCAGGTAGTACTAATTACTTAATTGTTAGTCTCCCTACTCTGTCATCTACATGACCGACCTCTAATTCAAACAACTTCATAAGTCACACTTCCACGAGAACAAAAGGTTGCCTCAGGTGAACAAAAAAAAATGGAATCCATTGAAGGTCGGAATTCCCCGTCGGGTCATCGGAAACGCGGCATTAATCAAAAATACAACTTCCGATGAATCATTTTTTCATCGAATTTCGTCGATGTATGTTCTAGAAATGTCACCTTACCAGGCTGTTCGCGGAATTTTATCTTAGGATGACATAAAAGCCGAGGAGAAATCCTAGAAACAAACTAGTTTGAATTCAGGCTCAAAGAGCTTTTGAAAAAAAGCGGGAATAAAAGTACGCGCATGCGTGCTGCCCTGTTTGCTCGCGCCTGCGCGTTGTTCTGGTATCGTAAACTCACATGTTCCAATTAATGTTATTTAAAAAATCACATCAAAGGGAAGTATTTCCCAAAAACTGTGTAGAATGAAAAAGGTTTCCAGAGTCTCGGCTAAAATATTGAAAAACACCTTCAAATACGGAAAAATTAGGCATTCTTGGGTACCTAGGTCACTTCGAGGAAGAAAAGAGGTTTTGAGCCGCCCGAGGTGTGAGATTCAAAATAAAATCGAGAAAAATTCCAATAATCCGGTAAAAAGAGGTTTTTCTCGGCCGATAGTTAATAAAAAACGATGAGTGTATACTTGTCGACATAATGCGGTTCGCCATAATGCATTTGACCATAAAATAGCAGAAATCACGAGTACCGTTCACCAATCCGCAACTCAACATAAAGAAAATAGTCGAAAACGTTCCCATAATGCATTTGAACATAATACATTTCACCATTAAGAAGAGACTCTTGTCGTTTCGACATAAAATTTGTCGTTTCAACATAACGCAGTTGAATATAAAGAAAACTTTCATTTTAAAGAACTTGTCGTTTCGCCATAAAACTGTTTCTGTCGTATGCTCATAATCACCATAAACTAGGGACATCGAAAGAGTAAGCCCACTTTCGCCGTTTAAAACGCGATTATGGCGAAACGACAAATACCTTACAACTTGACAGTTCACCATAATGCCATTAAGTTAAGCCCTTAAAGCTATTTGCGTTTCCTAGTTTATATTGAATTGCATTATGGTGAACTGTCAGTTTTTAAGTTTTTGTCGTTTCGCTATAATCGCGTTTGAAAGTAGGCTTGCTCTTAGGCTGTCCTAGTTTATGCCCAAACGACAGAAACAGTTTTGAAAACGAAAATTTTAAAGAGAGTCTATTATGGTGATAAGCGTTATGGTGACTTGCACTTTTTTTTATGTCGACTTGCATTTATTGAAAAAATTTATGTTGAAATGCATTATGCTCAAAATTCATGAAATTTTTAGAGCTTTATGTTCAATTGCATTATGCCGAAACGCTTATGGTGAACTACAGATTTTTTATGTTCAACTGCTTTAGGGTGAAATATGTTGAACTGTGTTCTCACAAAAACGATAGCAGAGGGAGTTTCTATGGCAAAAGTACGTCAAAACGGCAAAAATCCAGTGAAATCTCGGCTAAAAAGTGGTGTTTTAGCAGTTTCTAGGACGGAAAGCTGCGAAGTCCCCCAAAATCGGTGAAAATAGTTTTTTCCTTTGGAAAAAAAAACATAATAAAGCCAAAATCGGATCAATAATATAGTTAGCCAAACTATTAGGTGTACAAAATAAAACTCGGCTAAAATCTACAAAATTCAAATTTACCCTGTGGCTGAGTTTCATTTTTACACCTAATATCTTATTATAATCTATCTTATTATAACTATCATCAGTCAGATGGTGAATGCTAGAAGGGGTGCTCTCGGGGAATAGCAGTAAAAACACCCGGAAACACCGAAAACACAGGAAACACCGGAAACCGATATATCGTAATTAATTTAACTATTTGCTAACTTAAAAAATTAGAAAGGACGAAAACAATGTATAAAACTCGGTTCTGGTTCTCACGGTTAAGAATGTCAGTCATTTAACGGTAAACTCGGAAGCAAACTGTAAGAATCTCTCGACGAGTCCTTTTAACTTGTTCGCTTCAATACTTTTCGAGCCTTTTTACGTATTTGACATTGCTATCTGTGGCATTTTTCTTTCTTTTAAAGTTTAAAGTGAAATGGGCCATTATAGCGGTTCAAAGAGAAAAAATCCGAAGACCTATAAAAAAAAATAATTACGGGGATTCTTCGTGGGAGGACTAAGGGGAGAATAATATGCAAGTTTACAAGAGTTCTTCTTTTTAATCCCACTGTTTGAGTACTGAGAGTGGTAAAAATAAACGAAGAGCGTCCCCGCTCTTTATTGTACCTTCGGCCCTGAGTGAAGGTTGTGTTTATGTGGCTATTTATGCGAGAGCGAAGCGCAAACATTTATTTATTATAACATTAACCCCACTCGGTAAGCCATCAATTACATAGGCAACGTCTTAATAGCACAAAATACAGGGTATTTCATCCTCGATTCTCGTCCCTTGGAAATAGAGGAGGGGTCGCGCTCGCTCTAATATAAAACGTACGCAATTACCTCAATGATTTACCAGTCGACTACGACAAAAGGGCTCGCAGTTAAATCAAAATCGCACCGATAAAATTGCTTAACACATGCTTAATGTCTTTCATATTTAAAACTTTTTTTTCTGAAGGTCAAAAAACTCAATAAAATTTTTTATTTTTATTTATGGGGCTATTTTTTTTATATTTGATTTTTTTATGTACTCGCTATTCCGGAAATGCGGACACCACGTATATTGTCCAATTCTTGGGTTTACGACAGTTTTATTGAACGGTTTCTCCGAGATTTAGATAATTCTTAAGCCTTTTGAAGGCTATTTATAGACAAAACCTATTCTGAGTTATCATTGTTGATTTTTTTTTACGATCTAGTCTTAAACCTCGGTTTACGATCAAGGTTAACAGAGGTGAATAGTAAAATAAAAAAACAGATCCTGTGTTTTAGCATATTTTTAGATTCCACCTCATTTGGTCTAAAATTGAATTTTTTTAAATAAAATAATTGAATCTGTGGGAAGTGAAGATCTGCTGACTCGCAATTACCGCTGAGGGTCATTAGCGGGGACCATTCACTTCAGGAATCTAAAACTTGAAGAATCTACTCCCCGATGTCTGGAAAAGAACCAACTCGTCATACTATTCCATCCGAGAATAAATGCTATTAGGTGTACAAAAACTCAGCCACAGGGTAAATTGAATTTTGTAGATTTTAGCCGAGTTTCATTTTGTACACCTAAGTAAGGTAGTTCATTTTTTCAAAATTTTGAACATTTTAGGCGTTAAAGTCCATCAAAAGTTGACCTTCTCCGTGCAAGAAGGTTATTGAAGTATAACCATTAAGAAGGTTAATTTTTAAAGGCTTGTAAATCGTAAACCGTTACAGATAGTGAAAAAATGCACTAAATAAAATCAGTTGGAAATTCAATTCTCTTTAATTTTATTCTATTCATTTTTTCTCTAGGAAGCACTGTTTTCAAGATAAATTTATTTTAAAAAAAATTTTCCGAAAATGGTGCATCCTAGAAAAAAAAATAAGTACAAAGGCTATAGAGGGATAAGAGGGTCAAAATGGTCTAAGCCCCGATTTTGCTGAAAAAATTCAGAAGACGCCTCTATATAAGAATAAAAAATGAGGAAAAATAGAAAATTAAATTTCCTACAATTTTTATTTATGTGTACAGAATGAAACTCAGCCACAGGGTAAATTTGAATTTTGTAGATTTTAGCCGAGTTTCATTTTGTACACCTAATAGAAATAATGGACCGTCTGCCGAAGGGATGTCCCTCTCACTAGCAGTGAAAGCATCAAATTTCTCCCTACTACAAAAAAAAAAAATTTGTACGCAAAAAATTCTTAAAAACTATAAGGAGTATTTCGTCGCGTTAGTTCTAGTCATTTTTCTATGGTTTTCAGGAGAGCCAAAATAGGATTAATTTCTCATAGGAATCAATGCATCACCTGTTGGCTAAATCGTGAACTACGCATCTTCTGTTGGTAATAGGGATAAACTACCAACGGAATTCGATTCTCCTCAAAATTTACCGTCAGAAACAATGCCTAACTCAAAATTGATAAAAAAAAATGACTTATCCGGTGTTGGAACTAACGCGACGATTTGGTGAAAATTGGACCAACAGGACGACCGTAATTTTTTCTATTTAAACAGACATATCGCATAGGGTCTGGAATACTTTAATACTTTTCCCCCAAAAACTCGACATGGAGGATAAAACAATGAATTCTTTAAGGAAGTTTAAAGTAAAAATTTGGTTAAAAACGCAGGATCAGGGGACGGACGGGCGGCACTAGTTCCCTACGGGCTTCGGAAACCAAAAAAACCGGAGGAGGGTAATTCAATGACTTTTCTTTAATGTCAAAACAAAGGTGTTGGTGCCCATTTCGATATCGGTAGTAAACTAGAATCCTTAAGTTAGATAAGGTGATTTTAAAGGGTTACCCGGCACGGTGGCATCCGTCCAACCCGTGGGAAACGACATTAGGTAAAAGGTTGCCACAACTTTTTTTTTCCCCCGACCTCCTCATCCCTCTCTCAACTATATCAGTATTAATAACAATTAGAATTCCATTCGAAGTTAATTCCGCATACCTGACCACTGTTTCTATTGAGATTCTCCATTAGAAACTCCTAAAACTTGTGGAGATCCATTCAAAAGTAACCTTTTAGATTCCCATTCAAATCGAAAACGTCTCAACCAGTTTTATTCTAAAAAAAGACATTGTGCACTTCGAGAAAAGTGTTTTTCAGACCGCTGTACGTGATACCGGCCGTCCGTCGCACTTTCCGGAGCACTTCATGGCCGCAATTTTCGTATACAAAAATTTCACAGATTCTCTCTTTCATAGTAACCTTGATTTTAGGAGATTATTTCGAAATTCACAAAATGGCGGAGATCTGTCTGTCTAAAGCAGTGTTTCTCAACCTTTTTGAAACCTGCGCCCCCCTGTAAACAAGCATTTAGCGACGCCGCCAAGGGGAGCTTGAAAACGAGAGCCGGATTATAGGCTTTCGGTCCAAAGGGCCAGATTATTGGTTTTCCGACCAAAGTTCCAGAATTAGGGTTTTTTGGACCAAAGGGCCGGATTATAGGTTTTCCGACCAAAGTTCCAGAATATAGGTTTTTTTGGACCAAAGGGCCGGATTATAGGTTTTCGGACCAAAGGGCCGGATCATAGGTTTTCCGACCAAAGGGCCGGATTATAGTTTTTCGGACCAAAGTTCCAGAATATAGGTTTTTTTGGACCAAAGGGCCGGATTATAGGTTTTCGGACCAAAGGGCCGGTTATAGGTTTTCCGACCAAGGGCCGGATTATAGGTTTCGGACGCCATTTTCACAGAATCTTCCTTTTTATTTTCAAATTGACTAAATTTTTTAAATGGCTGAAATATACATGTATATAAAGTTTAGTTTTTCCAGAATTTCAATTCTATTTTGAGTTTTAATCCGTTGTTAAGATCCGTCAGATTTTGAGAAGATAAAGTTTGGCCTTTTAACCTCTCGCCTACTTGTACAAAAAAGGTTTTTGGAAATCCACTTTGATGTTAAAGGCTGCTAATAGCTTGTGGGTTGCGGCCATAAAAAAAAATTCTCGCGGACAATAATGAATATGAGGTAAACCTCATGTTTAGTGAGATAAGAAGATTAACGTTGGTTGCTACTTTGTGGTTTCCCGATTCATAAAAAAGCCGCTTTCGCAAAACTAGTAATACGAGCTCTCGAAACAGTTGTCAATCTCGCGTTTTACAAGAAGCGGCCTTTAGCTATTACCTTTATTATTTTCGGATCGTAAATAAAATTGAGCGTTTAATCGGTTCGAGATGGGAGTCGACTCCGTTCCCCGTCACATAATTCCTTCAGTCTTTATGCTTCTTATTTTTTTCCTACCCCTCACTATAAAAAGACCTTTTAATCCAGTTCAAGAGCTGCAACACGGCTTCTCGTAATATTTTTTCATTTTTATTATTTCAACTTCACCCACACCGTGGAAAATTAAAGTTATGGCGTTTCTAAGGGCTGGGGGTCGATTTATTATCCCACTCTACCTTATAGTATTAACACTGTTTTAAAGAAAAGGTAAAAAAAAAATTTTTTTTTCAACCCATTAAAACTCCTTTTACAACCTCAAAGAAACAAATGGATTTTTTTAATTCTTAAGACCCTACTTGACCGATCTTAAATTTAATTAAAAAATAAATTAGTGAAAAATTTTCTAAATTTTTTTTAAGTTTCAACGTAGAAATACCGAGCGTCTACCAGAGGGATGTCGATCTCGCCCCGGATAAAAGAATCACATTTCTCCCTACTATATGTATACCTACCTATTTTTAGAAAAATTTAAAAATTTCTTTTTTTTTCCTCCAATAATTCTTAAAAAATATAAGGAGTGATTGGTGAAAATTTGGTGAAAATCGGACAGACAGTTCGGCCGCAGCGAATTTTTTAAAATTTCAAATAGACATATCTCCGCCATTTTTTCTAAAAATCGCCCTCTTTTGTTTCAAGACAACTACAAAGGGAAGATTTTATTAAAATTTGGTAAAAATCGGATGAAAACTGCGGCCGTGACGCCCGAATAAAATTTGCGACGGACGGCACCACAGACAACCTCATGATCGGCAAAGATCACCAATCAGTTTCCCTCTACGTGGTCTAAAAGACCCTTTTCCAGATACCGTACCTCAGAGGGTAAAAAAAGGCGAAAAAAAATAAGCGTTTTGATTGGCCGCAGAATAGTCCATCATCATTCTTATGCACAAATTTCAAGCCCTTTTTTGACACACAAAAACCTCGCTGAAAACAGGAAAAAAAAAGGAAGTCAGAAAAAAAAGTTCATAATTTGTTAAAAAGGGGGTTCTCGGCCAAAAGACCGAGAAAAACCGAAAAAAAAAAATTTGCTCAAAAGGAGATTTGAAGGCTTAAACCCGAGGAAAACGCCAGAAAATCGGGGTCTCTTTTACGTGGATAATCACTTCACAAAAACACCCGTATTTTCAGAATTGAATTTTCGAAAATAGGTAGCTGTTTCTGGTTTTTAAGTTGTAAGGAACGACCCTCCTCGCGCGTAACGTATGCCAGATAGTGTGGTTTAGTGGGGAATTAAAAAGTCGTAAAAGAGTTATGAGAGTAGGTAAAAGTAGGAGTTTGCCTTGTGATAGCAGGGGGCAGATGTTGGACCATTGTAAACCTTGATGATCAGTGGTCTTCGTCACAGCCAACCCACTAACGTCACTCTAAATCGTCTTAAGCCCGCTCTTTTATATACAGACTCTTCTATTTTTAACTCTGGACTTAATTTATTTTAGTTAAGTTTCTTGGTGTGATTCCCTGATTAAAACGGAGAGAGAAAGAAAAAAAAATCATGATTTGGCGTGAAGCACCGTAATGACTAGCCACCCAGGTAGAGGCGGTATGAATGGAAATCTTTGGGCGATGCCTCCCGGCCTTCTTTTTGTAAATTTCCTATCTCTTTCTCTCTTTTCTCTTCTTGTTCGTCTTCTTCTTCTCATCCCGTTCTATTCTCACATCCATTTCACCTGAATGGATATCTAAAGGAACTTTCTTCTCTTCCCGAACGTCTAATAAACTGACAAAATGTCCATTAGCATCACTCACTTTTTAACATCTTCACTTCTTCTTGTGAAGGGCACTCGAAAAACGTTTTGACCGCCTTTTTACTTTTTTTTCTCTCTCTCTTCGGACTAAACAATGCCGCCTTGTTTTGGTACGGAGGCCGAAATACATCTGGGACATTAAAATAATGAATCAGAAACCCGGTCACCTTCAGGTATGAAAAAAGGAGATACAGATGTAAATGCTTGACCCCCGCTGGCTTTGTGGCTGCCTGCAACGTGTAGACAATCTTTTTCTCCTCCCTCCCACAAGAATATACAGGGTGTCCAACCAGGACCAGCAACTTTACGGCAAAGCATTTAATCCCAGAAAATAAGTTAATGTAACCACCCTTATTTTTGGACAAGGAATCGACTCCATTTGGTTTATTAGGTGTACAAAATGAAACTCGGCTAAAATCTACAAAATTCAAATTTACCCTGTGGCTGAGTTTCATTTTGTACACCTAATAAATAAAATTGTAGGAAATTTAATTTTCTATAAATTTGTACTTAATTATTTTTTTCTAGGATGCACCATTTTCGGAAAATAATTTTTTTTTAAATTTTATCTTGAAAACAGTGCGTCCTAGAGAAAAAATGAATAGAATAAAATTAAAGAGAATTGAATTTCCAACAGATTTTATTTAGTGCATTTTTTCAATATCTGTAACGGTTTACGATTTACAAGCCTTTAAAAATTAACCTTCTTAATGGTTATACTTCAATAACCTTCTTACACGGAGAGCATCACTAGTTATGAACTCTTGCATTTTTTAAAGTTGCCCAAAGAGGTCATATAAAAGTGAAATCAACTTGAAATTTTGCGTAGATTTCAAATCTAAATAAAAAATAGGGGTTCTCATTCAAAATAACGAAGTTAATATCGCTCTGGGACCACCTGTGCACCAAAATCAAATGCTAAATCAATTAAATGCTTTTAAAGTTGCTGGCCCAAACATGAAACTCGGCCACAGGGTTTTGAATTTTGTAGATTTTAGCCTAGATTTTGTACACCTAGTAGTTCTTTTTTAAATTTGAACATTTTAGGCGTTAAAGTCCATCAAAAGTTGACCTTCTCCGTGTAAGAAGGTTATTGAAGTATAACCATTAAGAAGGTTAATTTTTAAAGGCTTGTAAATCGTAAACCGTTACAGATATGAAAAATGCACTAATAAAATCTGTTGGAAATTCAATTCTCTTTAAGTTTTATTCTATTCATTTTTTCTCTAGGCGCACTGTTTTCAAGATAAATTTATTTTAAAAAAAATTATTTTCCGAAAATGGTGCATCCTAGAATAAATTTATAGAAAATTAAATTTCCTACAATTTTTATTTATTAGGTGTACAAAATGTCAGCCACTGGGTAAATTTGAATTTCGTAGATTTTAGCCGAGTTTCATTTTGTACACCAAATAGTTGGAACACCCTGTATATAAATTTACCTAGGTCAAATATAAAATTACACCTTAAAATTTTGGGGAATTTCTATAATATTTGTCAAAGTCAACAATAAATATTAGAAAAGGAGATAAAGAATTCCAAGTTGACAATAAATGAGGTAAATTATCAGGGCAAACAATTTGTATCAGATAAAAAAAAAAGTCGGGACTGTCTTTTGGTCTTTCGGCTTGTAAAGAGTGAATATCTGGTGGTTCATATTAGTGTCGACGTTTATTAATGGGCCGAGGATGATGTCGTCCTTTTTCGGACGGGATTTATCAGTCGAAATCAATTTGGGGGGATGGGCGCGGGCGGGCCTTGTTTAAATCGTAGTCATCGCCGCTGCCGTGTCGAGTTTATTAGCTTGTATTGAGATAGTGTTAGACACGCACTTGACGTTGATGTGTGTGTTGAAGAAGACTTTAACGCCTTCGGAATTGCGGAGTCACCCGTTCGAGTCGTCGAAAATCCGGCGTACGATCGACAATAAAACCCTTTGTCTTTGATTCAAAAGATCTTCTTCCTCATAACAATCAACAGTCGTGACTAAAACTCTTATGTTTCAATTTGAAAACAATCCCTACCAAAGGGTATTCGCTTGCGTCGTCCTCAGTTTTTCGACATAGAAACCTTAATTTTACTGCATTTTTGGCCTTTTTCACCGGATTTTTGGTAGTTTTTCTCGAACTATTTGCCAAGGGATGCTCTTTACACTCCACTTTTAGGTATTTTCTCTAATTTTTTTGCCCAAAGCCAATTTTGCCGGAGATTTGCAAGGCATTTGTGTTGTTTATCTCCCATGAAATAAGATCTTGGGGACGCCCCAACTTAGAAATTTAGAAGAGAAAGCTACTTCTAGGCTTTGATATTGACAAAAAGATATGATTCTGTTTGAGGCGCTCCGGGTACGAAGGGCGAACTCAACAAAACGTAGTTTCGAGATATTCGCATTTTAAAGTTTCGGTTTTTACGTATTTAAAGGGGAAAAATGGCGAACTCAACATAAAAATTATATGGGTGTATTCACCAAGAGGTCTAGAATCAGAAAATGAAAAAAAACTGGAAGACCCTTCCCCAAAAACCCGACGTCGAGGGTATCACAATAACTTCTTTAAGGAAGTTAAAAAAATTGTCCGATGTTGAGTTCGCCCTTCGTACCCGGAGCGCCTCAATATTAGGTGTACAAAATTGTAGGAAATTTAATTCTCTATAAATTTTAACTTAATTATTTTTTTCTAGGATGCACCATTTTCGGAAAATAATTTTTTTAAAAATAAATTTATCTTAAAAACAGTGCGTCCTAGAGAAAAAATGAATAGAATAAAAATTAAAGAGAATTGAATTTCCAACTGATTTTATTTAGTGCATTTTTTCAATATCTGTAACGGTTTACGATTTACAAGCCTTTAAAAGTTAACCTTCTTAATGGTTATACTTCAATAACCTTCTTACACGGAGAAGGTCATTTTTTGATGGACTTTAACGCCTAAAATGTTTAAAATTTTGAAAAAATGAACTACTATAACTAATTTTTCGTCCGGTAATTCAGGACTCAGACTGTAAGAGACAAACGGGTCGCTTCTGTTTACAGTTTCCGTCCGATTCTAACCTTCTCACGTACCAATGTTTGACCGCTAAGGGCTTTAAAACACCCCTCCCTTCTCCGCCAGCCTTTAAGTTTTTAGGGCTTTATGACAGGTTTGTTTTTACAACCTTTCAACCAAATAAACAAAAGATCCTTTCGATTTGTTTACTCCCGCACTCCCTTCCCTTCTTTTTTTTTTCCCCTTCACTTGTCCACCTTTTAATTTTGCCTCCATGTGGAAAAAAAAATGTGAACAATAATTTAAAACTTTTTCGCCTTTTAGTGTCTTTTCGGTTAACGGTTAACGTTTAGGGAGCGATTAAATTTAATTACCTAATAAAGTGATGAGATTCTCGGGTTCCTTCAACAAAACTGTTTTGTCGATTAGCTATTTTTTTGTTTTCCCTTCTGAAACCGTGTCCAATGGAAAAAGAAAGGACGCGGTTGTAAAATTAATGGCCTCTAACAAAGATTCCATTAACTTTCTTTAATTATAACGCGAGGATAAGAAGAAATTTAATTGCTCTCATTAATTACACAAACCTCTCGGTGCTTTTTGTATGTACATACCGGATACACTAAAATTCTTTTGAACTTACAATAAAGAAAAAGTTCACATAAGGGCGCTCCATCACTTCGGCTTCCATATCTCAGTTGGTAGAGTGATTACGACTGTCACCTTGGCTTTCATAGCTCAGTTGGTAGAGTGGCTTCGTCTGTCACCTTGGCTTCCATAGCTCAATTGCTAGAGTGGCTACGACTTTCCCCTCGGCTTCCATAGCTCAGTTGCTAGAGTGGCTACGACTGTCGCCTCGGCTTCCATAGCTCAGAGGGTAGAGGGGCTACGACTTTCCCCTTAGCTTCCATAACTCAGTTTGTAGAGTGATTACGACTGTCACCTTGGCTTCCATAGCTCAGTTGCTAGAGTGGCTACGACTGTTGCCTCGGCTTCCATAGCTCAGTTGGTAGAGTGATTACGACTGTCACCTTGGCTTCCATAGCTCAGTTGCTAGAGTGGTTACGACTGCGCCTCGGCTTCCATAGCTCAGAGGGTAGAGGGGCTACGACTTTCCCCTCGGCTTCCATAGCTCAGACGGTAGAGGGGCTACGACTTTCCCCTCGGCTTCCATTGCTCAGTTGCTAGAGTGGCTACGACTGTTGCCTCGGCTTCCATAGCTCAGTTGGTAGAGTGATTACGACTGTCACCTTGGCTTCATAGCCAGTTGGTAGAGTGGCTACGACTGTCGCCTCGGCTTCCATAGCTCAGAGGGTAGAGGGGCTTCGACTTTCCCCTCGGCTTCCATAGCTCAGTTTGTAGAGTGATTACGACTGTCCCCTTGGCTTCCATAGCTCATTGCTAGAGTGGCTACGACTGTTGCCTCGGCTTCCATAGCTCAGTTGGTAGAGTGATTACGACTGTCACCTTGGCTTCCATAGCTCAGTTGCTAGGGTGGCTACGACTGTTGCCTCGGCTTCCATAGCTCAGAGGGTAGAGGGGCTACGACTTTCGCCTCGGCTTCCATAGCTCAGTAGGTAGAGTGGCTACGACTTCTCCTCGGCTTCCATAGCTCAGTTGCTATAGTGGCTACGACTGTCGCCTCGGCTTCCATAGCTCAGTTGGTAGAGTGGCTACGACTGTCGCCTCGGCTTCCATAGCTCAGTTGGTAGAGTGGCTACGACTGTCGCCTCGGCTTCCATAGCTCAGTTGCTAGAGTGGCTACGACTGTCGCCTCGGCTTCCATAGCTCAGTTGCTAGAGTGGCTACGACTGTCGGCTCGGCTTCCATAGCTCAGTTGCTAGAGTGGCTACGACTGTCGCCTCGGCTTCCAAAAGTCAATTTGTAGATCGACCGGTCGTGGGTTCAAATCCAACTGGGGCCCTAATTTTTTTCCCCTTTTATCCTCATCTTAATTTACTTATGGTGAACTCTGATCAATAAACAATAACCTGAAAAAAAGTTTTTTTTTTTTTAATAGAAAATCCTTTTAAACGTTCAATCACTTTTTTCTAGTCGAAGTAGTAAAATTAATTCTTGAGTAGTGGGGTTGTTTTAAAAGTCGTTTAGGGAAGAGGCCCCACGAGAAATTAGCTTACAAATGATTGTAGTTTGTAAATCAGTGGGAGCCGACATAAATCAATGGGTGTAATGGAAACAGTAGATCAGCCCGGACTCGAATCCCTTCAAGGTTAGAAACCGAAGGCCCGTATTTATTAACGTTTCTTAAGGAAGCATTTTCTCAAATTTTGAAAATCCTACGTTATTTCGTATTTATAAAACTCCCTTGAAGTTATCTGTTCCTTCAAATATAAGGAATCCTTCCAATTTCAAGGTTGCTATTGAAAAAGACCCCTTCAACCGAGGGCTCTCCTTGGCTGATGATGACATAATCCTTGATTTTCACATGAATTCGTCTTTTCATCACACTAAAAAACCGCAAAAATGAGTTTCTTGGGCAAAAGAGCCAGAAAATCATCCAAAAATCCTATAAAGCGGCAGTTTCTTATCAATAAGAGCCACAGAAACACAACAAAACCGTTAAATGGGAGTGTCTTGTTCAAAAGAGCCACAGAAACACCCTAAAAACCGTCGAAATAGGAGATTCATGGCCAAAAGAGCCACGAAATCAACGAAAAATCTGATAAGGCGGCAGTTTCTTATCAACAAGAGCCACAGAAACACGACAAAACTGTTAAAATGGCCACAAAAACTTCCGCATAACAATCCGATAAAACTGCAGTTTCTTATCATTATCACCAAGAGCCAGAAAAACACCCTAAATCCGATGAAGCGTCAGTTCTTATCAACAAGAGCCACAGTAACATAGCAAAACCGTTAAAATGGGAGTGTCTTGACCAAAGAGCCAGAAAAACACCCTAAAATCCGATGAAGCGTCAATTCTTATCAACAAGAGCCACAGAAACACAGCAAAATCGTGAAAATGGGAGATTTTTGGCCAAGAGAGCCAGAAAAACACCCTAAAATCCGATGAAGCGTAAGTTCTTATCAACAAGAGCCACAGAAACACAGCAAAATCGTGAAAATGGGAGATTTTTGGCCAAAAGAGCCAGAAAGTACTGGTCTGGAGCTGGCCCCGACGGGAACTTCCTTAAGGGCGTCCTCCACCGGGTATGAAATTTCGAAAACACGTTTCTTTGGTCCTATTTGTAATTTTGAGAATTTTTTTTTTTAATCGCCATGAAATTGCAGCGAAATTACCCAGACAGATACGGAATTTAGATTTTTTTTCTGTATCAAATTTTAAATTTTTTAAAATTTAAAATTTTAAAAATATCAAAATTCCTTATCTGTGTGGGTAATTTCGCTGCAATTTCATGGCGATTAAAAAAAAAATTCTCAAAAATTCCAAATAGGACCAAAGAAACGTGTTTCCGAAATTTCGTCAATTTCGTTCTGAGCGAGGGATTTTAAACGCATTTAAATGGCTATTGTAGTTGAGGGCTTTTACCGTCAGGGGAGAGTTACCACCCTAGAACTTTCGGATTTTAAGTCAAGTCTCGCATTCCCCTCCTTCCCAACAGCTTGACGATCCTTGTTTTTGTTTACATCTTTCTCTAATTCTCTCTCTCACTCCCTCCTTCCCCGCCACCCTTTACAATACATATTATTATAAGTTAAAAAACAAACACCAATTTTTGTATTTCGAGCTTCCGATTTTTTTTGTTCGATTAATTTCGTAACTTATTTTTTAATTTGCTTTTAATTAATTTTCAGTTATTTTTAACTTCTTCAAAAAACTTATTGTGACACCCTCCGAGGTACGATATATGGAAAAGGGTCTTCCAGACCCCGTAGAGGAAAACTGATTAATAATCTTTGCCGATCATGAGGTTGTCTGTAGTGCCGGCCGTCCGTGAGTCCGTCGCAAATTACCGGTTGGCTTTACGGCCGCAGTTTTCAACCGAAAACGCAAAAATGGCGGAGAAATGTCTTCTAAAGTTCAGATTTATCGGCCGGGTTTTTTCCTCTTTTAAACAAGTTTAAATTTTAATAAAATTTAAATTTTAAAAAAGTGGCCGTCTGTCCGTTTTTCACCAAGTACTCTTTATAATTTTAAAGATTTTTGGAGGAAAAAAGAAATTTTATTTTTAGACGGCTCATTATTTCTAGTCATTATTTCCAAGGTGAAACAGAACAGCCTCGACTCGCCTCGGGCTGCCTCGTTCGGGAAACTTAAAATAGACGCGAACGCTTCAGAGGCGGCAAGCTGAGGCAGCGATCCAGAAAAACCGGGCATTCGTGCCCCGAGCCCCCTAGGCAGTTTCAGTTCATAATATGTCGGAGTCACCGGGGTCTGTGATGAGGGCCGCATATTTGCTGATGTCAAAATTGTTCGAAAAATCCGGCTCCTTGACTGGAAGGTTCAGTCTTGGACTTTCATCACGGAGACCGGAGTTCGATCCCTAGTTAGGTAGAGGGATTTTTGTTTGGAAGTTAAATTCCAAATAAATTTTCTTCCACAAAATCCGTGGATAAATTAGTAAGGCCACTTCTCTGGAGTTGGCATTGTAAAAGGCGCCATGGCAATATGGCGAGATCCCCGCCTGGGTCCAACCCCCCACCCTTCTTGTGACAGCTAACACAGGCTATAAAGAAGTAAAAAAAATAGATTAACCAATAGGAAGAAAGCCTCTTGCTTTTGATAAATACTTTTTTAATAAAAATAAACAAATCAATGGAAAAAAAAAAAAAAAAAAAAAAAAAAAAAACAAGTTGTAGCAACGAAAGCTAGAAAGTTAGCTAGCTTAGAAATAAAATAAAAACTCGTGGCGAGCTAATTCTTCAATGTTTGTGAAGTGAAGAAGGGAGCCACTTAAAAATTTGATTATTTTAGTTTAAAATGGTTAACTTAAAAATTTCTACGAGAATAATAATAAATAAATTAGTGATAATAAATAAAATATACTGCGGTGCGTGAGCCGAGGCGAGGCATTTCTAACCCCGTCCACATTGAAAGGAACGAATTTTGACCCGAGTGCCGAATTCCTTTTATGTACTGACTCTGGCTGTCACACTCCTTGCGGAACGCCTCGGACCTGGCTGCCTCGCCGCGGTAACACTTCCACGAAACGAATGGCTCGCCTCGGATTGCCTCGTTCGGGTGCCGCAGAAGGAGGAAGTATGAAATTTCTTCCTACCTACTAAAAAAAATTTTTTTTTACACCTCAAATTTGTAAAAAATATAAGAAATTTTTTATAACTTCAAATAGATATATCTCCGCCATGTTTTCTTGATGAAAAATCGCCCTCGTTGAAAGAATCGTTGAAAATTGTGGCCGTGTTTTTTCTATTATAATATGGCAATATGGCGAAAGCCCCGCCTCGATCGTAAAACAGGTATCGGTTAGACGAACCAAGAGTAACAAAATCAAAATTCAAAAATCACTCTCGCCACTTTCTAGATGTCAAAAGGAAGATCCTGTGAAAATTTGGTGAAAATCGGAAGATTTATTCTTAAAAAAAATTTATCTAAAAAATTCTATTACATATTTAAAAAAAAAATTAGGGTTCGAAGGGGATGCATGGTACGGAAGGAAAGGGCGGGGAGGTGGGGAGAGTAAACAATAAACGGATTCTCGTTCACGATTCTCAAGTTTTTAATCCCCTCGACAAAACAAAATAACGCCCCGAAATCTTTCCCCTCTCCGACCGAGCATCGGTTCTCTTCAAGGACAAGGTTCTATAGGGGTGTCAGAAAGTAACTCTTGAAAATCGGCAGTGGCGCAGTCAGTGGTATCTTACCAAACTCGCGCCAACCGGCGCATGCGTACTTGTCTCAAAACTGAAAACCGACTGGGCTGGAGGACGCCCTTAAAGAGAAGTATCTATATAGGAGGGGGAAGTATATGGGAGGAGAAGTATAACGGAGTGGGAAGTATGGGAGGGGAAGTATAACGGAGGGGGAAGTATAACGGAGTAGGAAGTATAATATGGGAGGGGAAGTATAACGGAGGGGGAAGTATAACGGAGGGGGAAGTATAACGGAGGGGAAAGTATAACGGAGGGGAAAGTATAACGGAGGGGAAAGTATAAGGAAGGGGAAAGTATAACAGAGGGTGAAGTATAATGGAGGGGGAAGTATAAGGAAACGAAAGTATAAAGGACGGGGATGTAGTAGGGAGGGAAAGTATAAAGGAGAATTTTCCAAGTTAGTTTTTTTCGAAAAATTTTCAGGCTTTTTTTTTTTTTTTTTTTTTTTTTTGTTTTTCGAAAAATTTTCTAAGTTCTTTTTTTTGAAAAATGTTCTAAGTTTTTTTTGTCCGAAAAAATTTTTTTTTTTCAAAAAATTTTCAAAGTTTTTTTCGAAAAATTTTCCGGGTTTCCTTTTTTTTCCATTTTTTTTTTTTTTTTCGAAAAATTTTCTAAGTTCTTTTTTCGAAAAATTTCTAAGTTTTTTTTTTGTAAAAAAAATTTTTTTTTTTCGAAAAATTTTCCGGGTTTTTCTTTTTTTTCTTTTCTTTTTTTTTTTTTTTTGAAAAATTTTCTAAGTTCTTTTTTTCGAAAAATTTCTTAGTGTCAAGGTAGAAATAATGGGCTCTTTGGCCTAGGGATGTGCCTCTCGTAAAGGATAGAAGTACGAAATTTCTCGCTACTAATAAAAATAGTAATTAAAAAGTGGCAATTTTTTTGCACCAAAAATTCTTAAAAAATATAAGGAGTAATTGGTGAAAATTTGGTGAAAATCGGATTAACGGTTCGGCCGCAGCGAATTTTTTAAAATTTCAAACAGACATATCTCCGCCATTTTTTCGAAATTCAAAAATCCCCCTCGTTACATTCTTCTTCACCGGCTAAAGAAATTTGTGTAAAAATTTGGTGAAAATCGGATGAAAACTGTGGCCGTAAAGTGTTCCGGAAAAAAATGCTACGGACGGCCGGCCGGCCGGCCGGCACCACAGACAAAGTTGAGATCGGTAAAGATCAATATTCGATTTGACCCTCCGGGGTCTGGAAGACCCTTCCCCAAAACCCGACGTCGAGGGTATCGCAATAACTTCTTTAAGGAAGTTAAAACACCCAAAAATCCGATAAAACTGGCCAAAAAAAATCAGGAAAACACTCAAATATACGAAAAAATTGAAGTTTTTCGTTCTGCAGAGCCACAAAAACTTCCAAAAATCTTTAAGGTCCTCTGATTATTCTGGGTCCTCCTTTACCCAGTTTTTAAAATCCTAATTAATTTAAGTCCAACTAGGAAGGGATTACTCAACGATGAGCGATTTAAGGTGCGGAAAAGGGATGTTAAAGTTATCCTTTTGGTTAAGGAAAGTATCAAGGTATGTTTACAAATACTGGCTAGAGACCTAATGGAGATCAAAAATCTCCTTACCATAACCAGAAGGATACTTCAGGCATCCCTTTTTCCGTTCCTTAACGTAGGCTAGCTTTAAGGTAATATCAAGGAAGTTTTTGGAAGAAAATTTTAAGAAAAGGGTTCCTTAATAAACGGGCCAAAAGGTTGATATCATGCTTCCTGAAGTATTTTAAGATGGAAATGTCAACTGCAATTAATGGCAGCTATAAAAAGAAATTCTCGTGGATTCTTTGATTCTTTAGAATCCAACCAAAATGGCAAATCGATTAACGACAAGACCTTTAGCCGAGAAATAGCTTCGAAGTGCCAATAACATATGACTTTCACCCATCAATCTTATAAGATTCCTCAAGATTCCCGATGCGGAAAACGGTTAAAGATGATTTTATTTTTTCCCTTGTTCGAATTAGAAAGTTTTTTTAAATCTTTATATTGCGCATGTTGGAAAAAGATTGATGCCGAACTATTTACATTAAGCCGGAGGCTCTTTTAGAGCGAAGCGAATCAATGGTACGCCGTGCGGTAGGGAAGAGTTTTGGGACCCTTTCATTTTTTAACCTTTAACAACACCTCGCTCTTTTATCTTTTTCTATTCATGTCCGATACGATTATTTTAACTAAAAACTTCCAGACTGGAAAAATGCCACATTTTAATCCTCGACTAGAAACTCCCCCCTTTTTATTTTTTAGATCATTTTTTGTCCGAGTAATCCCCTGTGGGAACTTTTAAGTACCGTTATCAACACCCTTTTTGACGTTTTTTTTCGTTTTTTCGGTCAAGAAACCTTCTTTGTAATCCGTTTTTCAAGCGTTTTTCGTGTTTGGACGCCAAAAAAAAAAACCTTTTGGGGCCCTCCAAGAAAACACCTTCCCACCGCGCGTTTTCTTCGGTCTTTCTGCCCAGAATCCCTCATTTTACCAGAGTTTGGTAGTTTAACTCAATAATTTGGGCATGAAAAAAGTTTTTTTACCGAATTCTATGGACTTTTCCTCATTTTAACTTCCTTAAAGAAGTTATTGTGGTACCCTCGACGTCGGGTTTTTGGGGAAGGGTCTTCCAGACCCCGGAGGGTCAATTCGAATATTGATCTTTACCGATCTCAACTTGTCTGTGGTTCCGGCCGTCCGTAGCATTTTTCCGGAACACTTTACGGCCACAGTTTTCATCCGATTTTCACCAAATTTTCACACAAATTTCTTTAGCCGGTGAAGAAGAATGTAACGAGGGCGATTTTTGAATTTCGAAAAAATGGCGGAGATATGTCTGTTTGAAATTTTAAAAAATTCGCTGCGGCCGAACTGTTGGTCCGATTTTTACCAAATTTTCACCAATTACACCTTATATTTTTTTAAGAATTTTTGGTGTAAAAAAATTGCCACTTTTTAATTGTTAATTTTTTTTAGTAGGGAGAAATTTCGTACTTCTACCCTTTACGAGAGGCACATCCCTAGGCCAAAGAGCCCATTATTTCTACCTTGACACTTACAAAAATTTTCGAATAAAAGAACTTGGAAAATTTTTCAAAAAAAAAATTTTTTTTTGGCAAAACAACTTATAAAATATTTCGAAAAAAAAACTGAAAATTTTGGAAAAAAAATTGAAAATTTTCGAAAAAAAGAACTTGGAAAATTCTCCTTTATACTTTCCCTCCCTTATACATCCCCTTCCGTTATACTTTCCTTCCCTTATACTTCCCCCTCCGTTATACTTCACCCTCTGTTAAACTACCCCTCACTTATACTTCCCCTCCCATTTACTTCCCCTCACTTATACTTCCCCCTCCGTTATACTTCACCCTCTGTTAAACTACCCCTCACTTAAACTTCCCCCTCCCATATACTTCCCCTCACTTATACTTCCCCCTCCGTTATACATCCCCTTACGTTTTACGTCCCCTCCGTTATACTTCCCCCTCCTATAGATACTTCTCTTTAAGGAAGTTTTCGTTGGAAGCTCTTCAAACCAGTACTTTTTGTCCGAGAAATCCCCCGATACCCTTTTTATAAAATTTTCTTCGTTCCCTTGTACTGTAGGCCTCAAAAACCTTAATTATTGATTTTCCCCCAAAGCCGTAATTTGGAAAGAGTCTCCCTCTTTTTAGGGCGCTTTCCTCGCTCTTTTGGCAAAAAAAAATCTCTTTTTGCCGGTTTATTATCAGTTTTCCTAAGGTTTTGGACGAAAAAAACGCCTCTCTTTCACCAAATTTTAACACTTTAATATAATAAATAGACGCATCTAGCTAGAAAGAGGAAAGACAAGGGTTCATTGTAATAATTCCACGATAAATTTCCCATTTACCTTGATTCTCGTGAATTCCGATGATTTTCTCCCGGCAAACAAACACCCGCATTAGGCAAAATATGCGCTTTAACCCTGTTTGCATTGTACATGACACAATTGTAAATAAAAATCTCTTACGTGCATTACTTAAGAGCACTTAAGGCGATTACAAAAGAAGGATAGATTTTTGCGGGATTACTAACACGAAGGTCGCGATAATGAGGAATTCGGTTTAAACGGGGTCGTTCCAAGTTATAAAAGACGAAGAGGGAAAAGAAATAATTATTATCCGGCTATTACTAGTGCATAAAATTGTAATTGCGTACGATTAGCGTTAAGTCATCTGCGAAGAATTTGAATTTCCTGTATTGCGCGTTACCACTTTTCTTCAGCCGTTCTGCTGCAGAAAATAAAATGTGAAAGGGGAATAGAAATAATTAAAGATGAATGCGAATGGAATGAGTGATGAGTTGAAAGTTAGACATTAATTAAAAGAATATCCTTGGATTGGAAGCCGTCAATCAAGTCTCGATATGGCCAAAAATAGAGTTTTGACGTCGAAGGAAACACCCTACGCCATCCAAACAAGAGAGGAGGGAATATCCGTTTCGAAGGGAATTTAAAAGGGACAGACGTCTAATTGAGTCATTACTTATTCATTTATTCGTGCGATAATGAAGGAAAGACTTTGATACACTTGTAAAGAGAAGATATTTAAAGAGCTATTTTGTATACGAATCATTCCAATCGCTTTTGTTTTTTAACGCCTCCTTTCTCTTCAATCACGGCACACTCCGATTAATTAGTCGACTTGATTACTAAAGAACCTTAATTGTAAGAACGAAGCTTGAAAATTATGTTTTTATTAGGTGAACAAAATGAAACTCGGCTAAAATCTACAAATTCAAATTTACCCTGTGGCATTTTGTACACCTAATAAAAAAACTTGTAGGAAATTTAATTCTCTATAAATTTGCACTTAATTATTTTTATCTAGGATGCACCATTTTCGGAAAATAATTTTTTTTTTTAAATAAATTTATCTTGAAAACAGTGCGTCCTAGAGAAAAATGAATAGAATAACAATTAAAGAAAATTGAATTTCCAACTGATTTTATTTAGTGCATTTTTTAATATCTGTAACGGTTTACGATTTACAAGCCTTTAAAAATTAACCTTCTTAATGGTTATACTTCAATAACCTTCTTACACGGAGAAGGTCAACTTTTGATGGACTTTAACGCCTGAAATGTTCAAAATTTTGAAAAAATGAACTACTGGTGTACAAAATGAAACTCGGCTAAAATCTACAAAATTCAAAACCCTGTGGCCGAGTTTCATTTTGTACACCTAATAAATTTTTTTCCTTCTTATTTTAGGCCCGAAGTGAATAGGGTAGAATTGAAATCCGAAGGCAGACAAGTGGTTCTGGTACTCAGGCCTCATTGGCAGTGTTCGTACTACACAGTAACTTACGATTACGAAATAATCGTACAATTACAATCGTACGGATGGGCGATTGATCGCTTTATCGCATAGAAGCGTTTCAAAAAAAAATTTTTTTTCGGTCTTCGAAAAAAACTATAAGGTTCTGCGCGATTAATTTTTTTGCCGCAAGTTCTTCTGGTTTAGAGCTATTGATCGGACGGAGTCCATACCAGGCTCATTTGCAAGGATTTAGAAACTTTTTTTGATATACAGGGCGTCCCAACTGGATGGACCAGCAACTTTACGGCAAAGCATTTAGTCCTACAAAAAAAAGTTTAATACAAACCCCTTTTTTTTTTACGGGAAATTTACTCCATAAGGTAGATTTTGGTTTTGGTGTACAGGGTGGCGCAGAGAGGTACAAACTTTGTTATTTTAAATTGGAACCCTATGTTTTTATGCTTTTAATCGATTTTAGGCTCAATTTTAAGCAACTTTTACTTAGTCATTTTTTCGTTTGGAGCTCTATTTTTTAATATGAATTTTGTTCCAACTATGTATTAGGTGTACAAAATGAAACTCAGCCACAGGGTAAATTTTAGATTTTAGCCGAGTTTCATGTTGTACACCTAGTAGTTGATTTTTTCAAAATTTTGAACACTTTAGGCGTTAAAGTCCATCAAAAGTTGACCTTCTCCGTGTAAGAAGGTTATTGAAGTATAACCATTAGGAAGGTGAATTTTTAAAGGCTTGTAAATCGTAAACCGTTACAAATATTGAAAAAATGCACTAAATAAAATCAGTTGGAAATTCAATTCTCTTTAATTTTTATTCAATTCATTTTTTCTCTAGGACGCACTGTTTTCAAGATAAATTTATTTTAAAAAAAATTATTTTCCGAAAATGGTGCATCCTAGAAAAAAAAATTAAGTGCAAATTTATTGAGAATTAAATTTCCTACAATTTTTATTTATTAGGTGTATAAAATGATACTCAGCCACAGGGTAAATTTGAATTTTGTAGATTTTAGCCGAGTTTCATTTTGTACACCTAATAAGCACAGCCAGGTGAGAGAGATTAAGTTCTTCTATAGCTGGATTCAATCATATAATAAAAGGGAATATTACGTACTTTTTATTTTTACAAGTTTTTTTTTAACTCTTGATTTTTTTCTTCTCTCCCTAGGTGTGGGGATCATGTATTGTTTTACAGAGCACGTGCTTCTGTATTTTTTTCATGCGAACGTCCGTTAGTCTTTCACTCCATCATAAGATGATAATCCAGAGGGGAACAAGTGAAAAAAAATTGCGATTCCACCGTATGACTCATCCATAAATCGAAAAGTTTTAGTTCCGCATTTCGTGACAAATGTGAAAGAAATTGTCCACTACATAAAAACGTGAAATTATCCCGGTCTGGGGTCTAGACCGTTGCGTAATCCGGACGTTCTATTGAAGGATGAAATCTCAATAGGAAGACATCAAGAGACAAGAGGGCCCATTATAATATTGCGGACAGCTGGAAGTTTCCCTCCCTTTGGTTGGTCAATTCATTCAATGGCTATTTATCTGTTTTCACATTACATAAGAGCATGTAAATTACTACCCACTGAGCGTCGCTGTCATCCGATCTCTTCAAAAAGCCCCCAATCGCAAAATTCACACCTCATGACATTTTTCGAAAGTATAAGATCTTGTACATATTTGAAATCGTGAGAACGTGAGAAGGTCCGATATGAAAGAAAAATGTCGGGAGTTTTAATATCGTAAATCGAGATGGAACGATGTTTTAAAAAGATTAAGCGACCGAAGGCTTGCGACCTTTTCACGGTTTGAGTGATCCGATCGTTGGCATCCGGAGTATCCGAGGGATTGAGCCGTATTTGGCGTTGAGTGCCACCACCTTCGGTGGGTTCCACATTTGAAACACCCTTTGATTGTCCGACACGAAGAATCTGTAACTTTCAATCGACCCAAATTTCATCACATTTTTTCTATTGCGAAAATATTTTTTATTCGCCTATAAACTTCTTTTGTAATAAAAAAAAATCTTTGAGCTCTCTTTGCATATATTCCCTTAATGGGTCCACATTCTTCATGATTGTGTTCGCAATATTCTCCTTGCTTCCAGGGTAAAATACGTTTTTTAAGCGCCTCACCGTTGTTTGTTTATCTAAAGACGAGGAAGATCATTAGAGACAATATGTATTCAATAGGTTATCTGCTTTCTTCAGTTAATTGTCTCGGAAACTAATTAGAATAGGTTCTCCGCATTCTTAAAGCCATCTTCCGCGTTCCGATTTTCTCAAATACACGAGTTAAGAACGCGAGGTAGTAACGCACAAGGGCCACTTCTTTATCCCCAACGCTAATATTAATTAAACGCTTTAATTGTTCTGACGAAATAACCGCTTTTTAATGCCTTTTAAAGTTTTTAATGGTATTTTTACGGCTTTCACCCGGTTTTTGGGAGTCTTCCATACCCTGTAGGTCCTTATGGAGCTTGTCTGTTGTGCCGTCGGTCGGTCGCCTATGTTTTCTTCGGTACTTGTGAATTATAAATACCAGAACAACGCGCATGCGCGAGCTTTCATTTGTTTTTAGTTCCCGCATTTTTTTCCGGGTATATGTGAGTTTACGACACGAAAACAACGCACATGCGCGAGCTTCGACAAATTTTTAGTTCCCGCGTTTTTTTTTTCAAACATTTTGAGATTTGCCTAAATTCAAACTATTAGGTGTACAAAATGAAACTCAGCCACAGGGTAATGAATTTTGTAGATTTTAGCCGAGTTTCATTTTGTACACCTAGTAGTTCATTTTTTCAAAATTTTGAACATTTTAGGCGGATAAAGTCCATCAAAAGTTGACCTTCTCCGTGTAAGAAGGTTATTGAAGTATAACCATTAAGAAGGTTAATTTTTAAAGGCTTGTAAATCGTTAACCGTTACAGATATTGAAAAAATGCACTAAATAAAATCTGTTGGAAATTAATTCTCTTTAATTTTTATTCTATTCCTTTTTTCTCTAGGACGCACTGTTTTCAAGATAAAATTATTTAAAAAAATATTATTTTCCGAAAATGGTGCATCCTAGAAAAAAATAAATAAGTGCAAATTTATAGAAAATTAAATTTCCTACAATTTTTATTTATTAGGTGTACAAAATGAAACTCAGCCACAGGGTAAATTTGAATTTTTTAGATTTTAGCCGAATTTCATTTTGTACACCTAATAGTTTAATAACAGGAGGGGGTTAATTTTTTCTCTCGCAAGGAGAGCTCGTTTTATAACACCAGCGGGTTCATTTTTTTCCTCTCGCAATAAAAGCTCATGTGCAGAGGATAAAAATCAAACGAGCTCTCCTAGCGGGAGGAAAAAATTGACCCCTCATGTTAACAAACTATTTTGAATTTAGGCAAATCTCATAGATGAATTTTTGAAAAAACGCGGGAACTAAAAATACAAGTTGTTGGTTCGCACCTGCGCGTTATTCTGGTATCGTAAACTCACATGTACCAAAATTTCAATAAAATTCGATATTTTTATTTTTGAAAATCGGTCACTCTCCACGTGGATCTTCTTCTACGCGTAAGCTCCCAATAAATTTTGACATTTCAAACATTTTGAGATTTCGATTTTTTCGGTTAAAAAATCAGACGATTCATTATTTTATTTATGTTTTTAAAGCTTTTGGTAGCTGTCGAAGCGGCCTGATTGCAAAAACTGCTTTAAGGTTACTTAGTAACGGTTAACTGTAAATCTTGGCGAACTTCTGTTTAACGGCCATTAAACACCAAAAAGAGATATCAAAGGCCGAGGGAATCTTTTTTTAAGTCGATCGCCTCATCAGGAATCGGTATTAAAAAACTAATAAAGCTCGTATCGTAATTGGTCTATAAATAAGTTACGACATTGTCCCTAATTTGTGAACTATGTACCCAAAATCGTTTTTTTTCCTTAATGATTTTTTTGTTCATTTTTAAAGGGACCTTAGAGGTTGTATTTATTAGTCTGGTTGATTTATAACGTGGAGCTCGGTGAGATACGAAACCCCAGCGTCGGAGGATGAATTAGTATTAGTGAGAGAGGGTAAAAACGGAGAGGCTATCTCGCTTTTTACAGTGATGAAGTCATAAAAGGGTTTGGGATGATAAATCAAATTGTTTTATCCAGGCCACCCTCACAACGAAGCCTCGAGGAAACGATTAATTTACTGTTGTTTCAAGTAATTGGCACTAGGTGTCCAAACGACCACCCGGATCTAAAATTTATAAATATCTGTAAACTTTAAAAGTCGGTAGAAGAAAAAAATTGAATGAGGAATTCCGTTGGATATTTTTCGGTGGGTCGGGCTTTTCTCACGAGGGGGAGTCGGAAAGTCGGGAGTCGACTGTATCTTCGACTTCCATCTTAAAACGTCCGGACGTTCGGGAGGTAGATCTTTTTCGACTTCAGTTCCTCTGCGACTCGTTCCCTCTTCTAACATTACCAACCGGTTTTACACTATCGACTCCCTATTAATAATTTCTCACTTTCACTCTCACGGTGGGAAAACAAAAAAATTCGAAAGGTTTTTTTTGGAGGAATATCTTAAATGATCTTTCATTTTTGAAGATAGCTTTGTTCGTCCAAGATTCTGGAAATAAAAAGATTGGAAAAAAGTTCCACCACCTGCGGGATTCGAACCTACGACCTCTGGGTTTCTGGCCCATTGCTCTACCAAACGAGTTCGTTCGATCTGAGATCTAATCTCTCACTCCATCTTTTCCCCACTCTTCTACTATTTGGTGTACAAAATGAAACTCGGCTAAAATCTACAAAATTCAAATTTACCCTGTGGCTGAGTTTCATTTTGTACACCTAATAAATAAAATGTAGGAAATTTAATTCTCTAAAAATTTGCACTTAATTATTTTTTTCTAGGATGCACCATTTTCGGAAAATAATTTTTTTTAAATAAATTTATCTTGAAAACAGTGCGTCCTAGAGAAAAAATGAATAGAATAAAAATTAAAGAGAATTAATTTCCAACAGATTTTATTTAGTGCATTTTTTCAATATCTGTAACGGTTTACGATTTACAAGCCTTTAAAAATTAACCTTCTTAATGGGTATACTTCAATAACCTTCTTACACGGAGAAGGTCAACTTTTGATGGACTTTAACGCCTAAAATGTTCAAAATTTTGAAAAAATGAACTACTAGGTGTACAAAATGAAACTCGGCTAAAATCTACAAGATTCAAATTGACCCTGTGGCTGAGTTTCATTTTGTACACCCAACATTTAATTTACTCGATCTTCCATTAAAATAAAGATTTTTTTTAAGATTTGGTGAAAATTTGCTGAAAATGGGATGGAAATGGCGGAAATCAAAGGACACGGACGGCCGGCACCACCGACAACAGCGTTTTTCTCTTCAGAGTGATCCTTTTCCCAATTTCTTAAAAAACTAAGATTCTGAACTATTTGTTTAGGTATGTGAAATATTTACTACGATTGAAATAAAAAGTCAAAAATGAAACTGGGAGACAAGATTTAAGAATTTCGTGATGTCCTTCCTAAACTTCATGTTTATCTTCGGGGGGTTGACGATTGGTTTACGAGCGTAGTTTAGAGCTGTCGCCCGTGAGAAAAGTTGAACCGAATAACCGGAGAGTGTCTTAATTAATAACAGGAGATAAGGAGGAGGTTGGAAGTTGGAATCCGTTGAGGGAATCATTCCTCGCGATCCATTCCCACAGTTCACTCCCCAACCTCTCATTCACCCATTAAAAAAAGATTTCTTCAAAGAATCCTGATTATTTCTTATTTTAATAAATTAAACCCTTTTTTCGTCTCAAACGTGGCGAATGTCCGAAAAGAGTCATAATTCAAAAACGTCGATTTGAAACCGGCAAAGTCGTGGGATGGGAAAAAAGAAAAAGCTTTGAATGAAATGAAAGCTCATTTGTTGTTCTCATTAGGAGCGATTAGTGGCTTTCGGGGGAGCGTTAAAAGAATGACAACGCGTGCCGATCGGTTCGTGATCGTCAAAAACGAATCGTGAATAGAAATCTTTTTTTTTCTCTCTTTCTACTCCGTCAAAAGACTGGAACGTTCGAATAGAAAAGAAGGCGCCGGGCAAAAGCTTTCTTGCTACGATTAACCGGGACCTTTGACGATTTAAGGCACGTGGCACGCTTACCATTTTTCAATTTCATAAAAGGCCTCGCCATCTTCGACAATGTTGACTTTTATTAATATATTCTTGCGATGGTCGATACGGGACGAACGGTCTCTCCCGCTTTGGGCTCATCCTCCGTTGCTCAAGACTGAAGAGAAGGCGAAAGAGAAGAGTTATTCCCTGAATGCGACCTCGGATTTCCCAAGGAAAGTAATTGCCCTATTAATTCCCCCGCCAAGGAGCCCCGAGGTTGACCCGAGTGTCGACTCTTTAAGCAGCCGAGTGACAAATTTCCAACTGCCACCGTTTGACCTCTACGACCTCCTTTAAAACGAAGAAAACGAAGAATTTAAATACATCCACGTCTTCACCGCGTTATTTTATTATTGCTCTTCCCTCTGAATATAGTTCAAACTCTGCTAAATGATCTTTCTTCTTTTTATTAGGAGTACAAAATGAAACTCGGCTAAAATCTACAAAATTCAAATTTACCCTGTGGCTGAGTTTCATTTTGTACACCTAATAAATAAAACTTGTAGGAAATTAATTCTCTATAAATTTGCACTTAATTATTTTTTTCTAGGATGCACCATTTTCGGAAAATAATTTTTTTTAAATAAATTTATCTTGAAAACAGTGCGTCCTAGAGAAAAAATGAATAGAATAAAAATTAAAGAGAATTGAATTTCCAACAGATTTATTTAGTGCATTTTCAATATCTGTAACGGTTTACGATTTACAAGCCTTTAAAAATTAACCTTAATGGTTATACTTCAATAACCTTCTTACACGAGAAGGTCAACTTTTGATGGACTTTAACCTAATAAACCTGTAATTCTTAGATTTCCCTCAAAAGAAGTTATTGATGCCCTCAATGGCACGGTCTCTGGAAAAGGATAATAAACCTTTACCGTCTGCTGTGCCGGCCGCAATTTTCATCCGATTTTGCATGATTTTCATTTCTAGATAAGTTTTTCGTCAGGTGTGAGGGGAAAAAAAATTAATTTTAGTTTTTTTTATTAATTTTTATTTTTTCGTTTTTGGTAATAAAATTTCATTCTCCTTAAAAAATTGGATCGGTTAGGAATATAAAGAACGTTTATCTCTAATCAGTCACATGCTGATCAATTAAAAAAAAATATAAACAATAATACACCGGTATAATTTATAATACAATTTACAATAATAAATAAACTAAAAGACACCTATTCAAAGGGAATATTTACAATTTACAAAAGAGATGAAAATTATAAACAATTTTGGTGGGATGTATACAAAAATTAAACTTAAAAAATTAATACTGATGACTTCGATGCCACTGTACATAATCTAGTATATACATTTCAGTCAAAATAAATTAATGGAATAAATTAATTCAGTCTATTTAAAAAAAAAAAAGTTTCGGAAAAAAGTGAGAAGTCACTGCGAAACGAATTTTAGCTTGAGGAACTAAAAGAATTAAAGGCAAGTATGAACGGTTTTTAGTCCGACAGAGTTTACACTTGACTTCGCAACACCAGTGGAACGTACAGGCGCACCGTTCGACGACGACGATCTCTTGGTTCTGTGTCCGCGTCCGCAGCACATGAGGTCGCATCCGTCGACCCCGATGGACGTGTCGTTGCATTGACGCCCGTGGGTCCCTTGGATCCCCAAATGGGTGTTCCTTTCGCAGAAGCTTGGAGAGGGCTCGAGATACACGAGGTCCTTCACACCGGGCGGTTTATGTTCAGGATTGTACGGCTTGAGCTGTAGGTTGTATTTTGACTTTTTTCTTTTCGAACGGATAGATCCGGCATTGCTGACCATCACCCGGGACGCACCGTCAAATCTGTCTTTTAGATTGTCTCCGACGACTCGGAAAGGAGGAAGACGCATCCAGCATGTTTTCACCGTACACGAACCAGACATCCCATGGCATTACATTCTTGTCTCATCTCCGCCGCCACATGCTAGAATATCGAAATTCATCAATTATTTCCCCATTTTAAATTTAAAAGTAAAGAAAAAATGTGATGGTAATGACCCTGATAATGATTCGATTGTCTCAAGTGTATATGTGTCAAGTGCGAGGATGATGTAAGTCTGTTAGGAGTGTTCCGCTCTTATATCTGCATAAGGATCGGCTAAACTGATGTCAACATATGTGTCAATATCGTGACATGACGTAAAATTCCGGTTTGAAAAAAACTTACAGCTGTCCGGCTTCGTTGTTGTGTAAATTCATTTTTTCTCTGAGGCTCCGTCCGACTTCACCGCAGTCGACGAACTCCCGTGAGAATTGAAGCCGAATCCGATGTTGTCCGAGCATCCGCCCCATTCCCAGTCGCGAACGCCGTGGACACCAGCGGAACCTTTCGGTGCTCCCCTCGACACGTGGCTGTAGTCGCACGTGCACGATTTCTATACTCCTTCAGCGCAGGATCTCGCCACAGCGTGCGTCACAGCAGCGGACGTTATCGCGTAAATAAACGCAGTCTCTTACATCCTACAAACAGAACATTTTGTAAAATTGAGGGTGGTCTTTACAACAATAGAAAAACAGGGACAGTAGCAGAATAAGGTTACGTTTTGTATTCTTTCTTCTCCCTTTTCACCCCCTGTCACCATAGGCGGAAAATTTGAATTTTATACGGGGCGTCTGTCAACGCTTTTCCTATTCAGGGAAAAAAATGTTCCCCTCCCTACCTGAGAAACTGAAAGACCACAATGACACACTGTCAATCAAGACCCCTGAGTCTAATAAACTCTCATTATGACTCCTTTTCACACTATTCACCACGTCGATATTTATTGCCTGACAATTTTCGCAATTAGCATGCGAAAATGGGTTTTTAGAAGAAAAAAAAAGCATAACGGTTTCCGTTTTATATTCTATTTCAAATTATGGTGTAACTGATAGGCTTATTGTGGCTGGGGGCTTAAAAAAATTCTGTTTATTAAACGGCCTCTTATTAAATCCCTTTATCCTTCATCTCCGCCTTCTTCCTTTTTTTATTTTACCCTATTCCAGGTGGTCAAAAATCCAGGTGGAGGGACAGAAATTTTGGTAATTTTAACTTTTTATGAGTTATAATGACTGGTTTTCTCTCTTATGTCTTATTCGGATTCTTTATTTTTCCCCCTCTCCGCTCCCTTTCTCACACCCTTCCTTTTTACCGTACAGGTAACAAAAGTGAAAAAAAGACCCCCGAAGGCAAAACAGGTAACGAAAATCTTAAAAACCTCAGCTTCTTTAGGGAGGTCCTTTTTACAAAGCTAGAAAATCTCAAGGGTGTTAATTAGGGTTAAGAGATTTTCCATAGGATCATCCTCCTTACCCATAAGTCCTTATAATCTTTTTTTTGTAAAAAGATTTTTTTTTTTTTTTTTTTCTAAACGTCAATCTGTATATTTTGAAGTAGTTCCCGACATTTTAAAAGATAAAAATTAGCAAAGGATAACCTTGAGACATGATAAGTGTGCCTGTGATTATAGAATCAGTCACGTAATAATAAAAGAAGACGAAAATAAGGGTAAAATTAGACGTAATTTTCACGGGCTTAATAGTGAGAAAACGTTTTTTTGTTCAATTTATTTTTTTTCTCCTCTCTCTTTTATCTTCGCTTTGACTCCTTTCCGTTGTTTTTCGAGAGGCGTGGGGGGCTGCAATTTGTGCGGGTCCTCTGGGTATAATTCAGCTTGGACCACCCTGCTGGAAGTAGCCGTGGAAGGCTATTAGTGAGTACCCTATCATCTCCCAAAATAGCCGACTCTAATGTCTCAATAGAATCCTTCTTTCAACCACCGCCTTCACCTTTTTTTTTTTTTTTTAAGAAACCACTCACTGTTAACACCTTAAAAAATTTCACGCCATAAAACTTTAATTATTACGTGTACAAAATGAAACTCGGCTAAAATCTACAAAATTCAAATTTACCCTGTGGCTGAGTTTCATTTTGTACACCTAATAAATAAAAATTGTAGGAAATTTAATTCTCAATAAATTTGCACTTAATTTTTTTTTCTAGGATGCACATTTTCGGAAAAATAATTTTTTTTAATAAATTTATCTTGAAAACAGTGCGTCCTAGAAAAAAATGAATAGAATAAAAATTAAAGAGAATTAAATTTCCAACTTTTATTTAGTGCATTTTTTCAATATCTGTAACGGTTACGATTTACAAGCCTTTAAAATTAACCTTCTTAAGGTTATACTTCAATAACCTTCTTACACGGAGAAGGTCTTTTATGGACTTTAACGCCTAAAATGTTCAAAATTTTGAAAAAATGAACTACTAGGTGTACAAAATGAAACTCGGCTAAATTCAAATTTACCCTGTGGCTGAGTTTCATTTTGTACACCTAATATTTTTATATGAAGGGTTTTTTTGTAGAGAACCGGTCTACCTACCCCTTGGAAAGGATTAGAAACGGATCTCTTTTAGTGTGAGACCACTTGATCTTGATAGAGATCTTTTTCGACCACTTAGCGTGTGCTCGAGATTATTACGATACCCCTGGGTTTAAGTTGGGTTTCGAGGAGGAAGAAGAAATTTAGATAACCTCTGTCATCGCTTTTGCCACCAGTCATGAGAGCTCTTTGTTGTTTACGTCCGAGTTGCTCCTCCCGATGGTTATCTCAAGAACCAACTCGTTCGCTTTCACTTTGTCAAATTCCCCTCTTTTAAACTCACCTGGAGGGGACTTTTCGACATCTGCGTCTACCTCAATTGTCGATTTTCCGTGACCGAGCCTATTTCCTGAGCTGCTTTCAGGGCAATTCGGCACACTCAGAATTTCAGAACGAATATAAAGAAAATACCCGTATTTCACGGACTTAATCTGCTTTTTATTAACTTTTTGACCATTATATTTGTTTGCCTACCTAATTTTGGGCTTAAAACTTTCCCAATTAGACAAGTTATTAGGTGTACAAAATGAAACTCAGCGCCAGGGTAAATTGAATTATGTAGATTTTAGCCGAGTTTCATTTACACCTAGTAGTTCATTTTTTCAAAATTTTGAACATTTTAGGCCATAAAGTCCATCAAAAGTTGACCTTCTCCGTGTAAGAAGGTTATTGAAGTATAACCATTAAGAAGGTTAATTTTTAAAGGCTTGCAAATCGTAAACCGTTACAGATATTGAAAAAATCACTAAATAAAATCTGTTGGAAATTAATTCTCTTTAAGTTTTATTCTATTCATTTTTTCTCTAGGACGCACTGTTTTCAAGATAAATTTATTTTAAAAAAAATTATTTTCCGAAAATGGTGCATCCTAGAAAAAAATAATTAAGTACAAAATAGAGAATTAAATTTCCTACAATTTATTTATTAGGTGTACAAAATGAAACTCAGCCACAGGGTAAATTTGAATTTTGTATTTTAGCCGAGTTTCATTTGTACACCTAATACATCTGCACTGGGGCACTCTGGCTTGTAGTGCCCATAGGTTTTTTTAACTTCCTCAAAGTGAAATAATAACCTCCGGTATCTGGAAAAGTTTCCTCCAAACCCCGCAGAGGAAAAAAATTATTGATCTTTGCCAATGTCTATGGTGCCGGCCGTCCGTTTTTCTTTTTGAAAGAGGCCAGTACCACTTGTATCCGCCAAGTGCAGATGAATTCGAAGGGATCCCGCATTAATCCGACGAGGGAGCGATGTTTATCTGTTCCGTATGACAACGGGAGGCATGTGGACATATAAAAACGGTGCACAATGCGAAATAAGCCTCCCCTCACGCCCATTCTATTTCTTCTGTCCCGGAAATAATGGACCCTCTCTCTCCTGTTTGATCTACTCCTAAGGCTAATTGACTGGTATTACATCTGTTTGCAGGGACATCGACAACGGAACTTATTAACATAACAATGAAGGGGACAAGACCTATATGGACCCTACTTTCAACAAAAAAAGGGCCAACTCCCCTGCACCCTTTTTACGTGTTATTTTAAATTAAGAACTTTCGCTAATTTTGGTTTTTATTTAAACTTTTGACCAGAATTCCAAATCGGAAATGAACGGAAAGACGTTTTCTTGGGCAAAAGACTGTCGAAAACTGGTTTATTCGACGAGGAAAACGATGGTTTTATAGGACAGAAAAAAGAGAGAAATGACCCAAAAAGTGTGCTGAACGCTCAAGCATCAGAAATGGAAAAAGTCGAGGAAAACCCCCCAGAATTCGTTAAACACGGGAGCACTTTAGCGAAAAACCATTTTGTCACTTTTACAGCAACTTTAAGGCAAAGCATTTAGTCCTACAAAAAAAATTAAATGTATACCCACCCTTATTTTTGGATGGGGAATTCGACTCCATTTGGAAGATTTTGGTTTTGGTATACAGGGTGTCCCAGAGCGACACCAAATTCGTATTTGAGAACCCCTATTTTTTTTTCAGATTCGTAATCTACGTAAAATTTCAAGTTGATTTGACTATCGTGTCTTTGGACAGCTTTAAAAAATGCCATATTTAAGGGTTTTAACTTCCTTAAAGAAGTTATTGCGATACCCTCGACGTCGGGTTTTTGGGGAAGGGTCTTCCAGACCCCGGAGGGTAAATTCGAATATTGATCTTTACCGATCTCAACTTTGTCTGTGGTGCCGGCTGTCCGGCCGTCCGTAGCATTTTTTCCGGAAACTTTACGGCCACAGTTTCATCCGATTTCACCAAATTTTTACACAAATTTTTTTAGCCGGTGAAGAAGAATGTAACGAGGGCGATTTTTGAATTTCGAAAAAATGGCGGAGATGTCTGTTTGAAATTTTAAAAAATTCGCTGCGGCCGAACCGTTAATCCGATTTTCACCAAATTTTCACCAATTACTCCTTATATTTTTTAAGAATTTTTGGTGCAAAAAAATTGCCACTTTTTAATTACTATTTTTTAGTAGGGAGAAATTTCGTACTTTACCCTTTACGAGAGGCACATCCCTAGGCCAAAGAGCCCATTATTTCTACCTTGAGACTTTTCAAAAAAAAACTTAAAAATTTTTCAAAAAAAAAAAAAAAAAAAAAAAAAAAAAAAAAAAAAAAAAAAAAAAAAAAAAAAAAAAAAAAAAAAAACCCGGAAAAATTTTTGGTTTAAAACCGCCGAATTTTTTGTTTTTCAAAGAGGTCATATGAATTGTCAAATCATCTTAAAATTTTGCAGTCAAAAAATAAGGGAGTTTGAATTTAACTTTTTTTTTTTTTGTAGGACTAAATGCTTTGCCGTTTTGCTGGTCCAATCTATTTGAAACACCCTAAACCATCCAGTACCCCAGTGACCTTCAATGCCTTATTCCAGTTTGACCCATTATTTTTCTTTCTGCCGTGTGCTTAATTAATAATGTTTTTTCATCCCTTCTATCTCGGAACGGGTCACGTTTTGATGAGCAATGGGGAAAGGAAGAACCATTAGATAAGAATCTGTCTGGACTCTTCCAGACTTGACTTTGCATGGGAAAATGAACTCGTGAAAAAAAAAAATTACCTCTGTCGACGATTTTTCCGAAAAGGTTTTTTCCCACGGATGAAATTTCTCGTGGAGCAGTTCCACCGACGGTTTCTAAACTGAAACTGACACTCGAGTATCGCCTGATTCGCACCTTTCGAAATGGCGACGAAACTCCTGGATTTTCCCTGACTAAACTCCGCTGCTCTTTTTATCATTTTCAATTCCGGTCACCGCAAAGGGTCTTTTTTTTTCTTCAACTGCCGTGAGAGGAACGTGCTGTATTAATTAATAATGTTTTTTCATCCCTTCTATCTCGGAACGGGTCACGTTTTGATGAGCAATGGGGAAAGGAAGAACCATTAGATAAGAATCTGTCTGGACTCTTCCAGACTTGACTTTGCATGGGAAAATGAACTCGTGAAAAAAAAAATTACCTCTGTCGACGATTTTTCCGAAAGGTTTTTCCCACGGATGAAATTTCTCGTGGAGCAGTTCCACCGACGGTTTCTAAACTGAAACTGACACTCGAGTATCGCCTGATTCGCACCTTTCGAAATGGCGACGAAAACTCCTGGATTTTCCCTGACTAAACTCCGCTGCTTTTTCCTCAAAGGCGAACCCGCCAGCGGCTCCATGTACAACATTCCCGGTGACAGAGGGAGAAGATTATTCGGCTCACCAGCCTTTGCTAAGCCCCTGGAAAAAAAGACCATTTTTTAAAAAAACACTTCACAAAAAAACCTGGTATAAAAAAAAAGGATAATTATGAAAACGAGTCTATAAAATTAAATCAACGATTTACAAGAATAAACGCCATAATTACTTGTCACATCAATTAAACTTTAAATGGCTAATTATTTTATGAATGATATAATAAATAAAATGAGGTGAAATAAACATGATTAAATATTAAATAATTTTTTAAAGGTCACAAAAGTAGTTTTCAAACCATCCTAATTAGCAAAGGAAAAATTCTTTAATTATTTAAGAGTTGCATAAAAGGGGAAGCTCATCCCATTTTATAATTATTTTTTATTTTTCATATTAACAAAATCATTTTCCGAAAATTTCCGGAAATATGGGAAAAAACCAGCCAAGAAAAACACGAAGAAATCCCAAAATTTCAAGGTAGCACTGATTTTGTAAAAATTGATAATTAATTAAAACTCAAAGGACGTTATATTGACGGACTACGTTATTAATGTTTAATAATTTATAAACAGAGTAGGGCCTAATTTTAAATAGTTATATTGTTTAATTTTAATTTTTTAAGGTTATAACATTATCGCAATCATAATCACTTCCGTAATCGCAGTCATAATAAAAAATATGATTATGATTCTTACGCTATAAATGGGTAAATAGTTTTTGATACATTAAAATTCCAAAATGAGAAATAACTGGGAAATAATTCGCAGCTACCACTGATTTATCATATTTCCTCAAAGAGAAGTTATTGTGTACCCTCCGGTTTTTGGGCAATTTTATTAGGCTTTTGACCATTCAGCCTTGAAAAAAAAAAAGGAAAATTAGTGACCTCTAGCGAGGATGTTTGTGGTGCCGCCCGGCGTCTTTTTTTTTCCCCGAAACACTTTACGCGATTTTCATTTTCACCAAATTTTCACTAAATCTTCCTTTTTTTAGAATAATCGATAAGCAATATATTAACCCCCCTTTTCTAAGTTAGCAAACTAAATTCAAAATCAAAAAGCGTAAAACTCCGTATTTTCTTTCCCCGTGACATCAAAACGTTTTACATAAGTTTTTTTCTCGATTTTCAAAAAGCGTGTAAATTGTAAATTAAGGTCAAAATCAATTTTAAAAAACTACTTACGAAAGGCTTAATGAATAATTTAAAATGATGTACGTAATAATTATTGCCGTATCAAAACATGTTAAACGACTTTTCTATTTCAAAAAATCAACGTTTTCTAAAGTAATTTAAAAAGTAAAATATGCAATAATTATCATTATTAACTCCTAAAAATAAATTTATGAGTGAAACTTAAATAAAATAACAAATTGTTAAATTTAACGAAAGCAAAGACTTTAATTAAATTTAATGACGGAGCTATTAATTTTAAGATGATAAACGTTCAAATTGCTCATTAAATCCTACTATATAAAATAATTTTGTAGATCTTTACAAAGTAATTTAAATTATGAAAAGTAATTAAAAATAAAAGTTGAATTTTATGATGTTTTAAGTCTGTTATTGTTCATGAACAATACCGTTGAATTGAAAACAATGTTTTTAAATGACGATTGATCTTTTGATTAGTCATGTGAGGGAAAAAAATTGGTAGCCATGTCGAAGATGGTAACAATGAGCGATTGTTTCTATTAATTATCATCTTTTGTTCGCGTGTGGTCGATTAATCAAGAAAATGAATAAATCTTTTAATTTTTTTTTATGCCCTTTCAATTTTGACAATGTGAAATTGAGTGGTTTAGGAGGCCGGTAACGAGGGAGACGTAAGAAAGTTTTATGTCCTTATTGAATGCTAATCGAGAAATGGTTTCAAAGTAAAAAAATTTAGGGAAAAAAAGAGATTTTGGACTTACCACCAATTGCTTCCTCGTCCTCTACCTTGCCGGGGCCGATTCTGAACATGTGCGTAGCTGAGGGCCAAGAGAAGCGAGGCAACGACGACACTTGAAGACCACATCTCATGGCATTTGGATTTGTCGAACTTTTTCGAAAATTTTATGATCGAAGGGTTAAAAAAAAAAAAATATCTTTTACGGTAAAAGGGGTCCACTATTCACTTCCACTCACCGGGGACTTCTGAGAGATGCTCGGGGACGTCGTCGGACCTTCTGAAGTGGGGGACCTGGGAGGGAACTTCTCGATCCAATCCCGAAAGACAGAAACGCCTCTTGAAGGTCCCCCACTTTAAGAACCACGCCTTTAGACCTCCTCTGAAAAAGACACAACTTGAGAAAATCAAAACTTTTTTTTTTTATTTTTTAAAAGGAGGGGATTGCAGCATCCAAGATCTTTCCCACGGAACACCAAGCTTTCATTTCAACATTCTTTTTTTTACATCGATTAAATTTACCAATCAAAACTTTAGACTTAAAAAAAGTTAATTAATTAAATATACTGTCTAAACATTTTCAATTTTTCATAAAATCAATAAAAACTCTCACCTAACTAGTCCTAATAAGTATGACGACATTTATTTGTTCCTCAAACAACTTATCTATGTACATTTACTTAACGAAATTTCCTTTTTTAAAACTACAAATATTACAGAATAAAAAGTCTGGAGCTCGCCACAACGGTAACTTTCTCAAAGTAGCTTACTTTAATTATTTCTCACCCCTACTATTGAAAACAAAAAATCCTTCATAGCCAGGACACACAAAACTGCCGGAAAACCCCAAACATCACTTTTTTCAATTAATTTTATAAATATAAGAGTATTTTTTAAAAATTTGGTGAAGATTGGACGAACGGCCGTAGCCCATACAAAACTTCAGAGAGACAGATCTCCACCATTCTTGCGAACTTCGAAAAAAGCTGACGACATTTTCAAATTAACAACGAAAGGAAGATGATTCTGGGTTTTATTATTAGGTAGGTGTACAAAATGAAACTCGGCTAAAATCTACAAAATTAAAATTTACCCTGTGGCAGAGTTTCATTTTGTACACCTAATAAATAAAATTGTAGGAAATTTAATTCTCCATAAATTTGCACTTAATTATTTTTTTCTAGGATGCACCATTTTCGGAAAATAATTTTTTTAAAATAAATTTATCTTGAAAACAATGCGTCCTAGAGAAAAAATAATAGAATGAAAATAAAGAGAATTAAATTTCCAACAGATTTTATTTAGTGCATTTTTTCAATATCTGTAACGGTTTACGATTTACAAGCCTTTAAAAATTAACCTTCTTAATGGTTATACTTCAATAACCTTCTTACACGGAGAAGGTCAACTTTTGATAGACTTTAACGCCTAAAATGTTCAAAATTTTGAAAAAATGAACTACTAGGTGTACAAAATGAAACTCGGCTAAAATCTACAAAATTCAAAACACTGTGGCTGAGTTTCATTTTGTACACCTAATATTTACCCAACCAGGCTAATGGTAGCTGGTCAAAAACCAAAATTTCTCCCTAAAATTAAAAGAAAATTCCTTTATTTTTCAATAAATATTTCTAGCGACGGACTAATTTTGGACTAATTAATTTTCCCCACCAGGGGTTTTCATCCACTAGAGAAAAAAAAGATTGTTATTTATCCAACGAGCTTTCCTTGCGAGGGGAAAAATATTAACCATGACCTTGAATTTCTATGGATATTGCTAATCTACATGGAGGTGCACGACTATTTTTCCTCCTCCCTTCTGTCTGGAGGATGGAATAAAATGTGTTTATATTGGCGTAGAAATAAAAAAGAATAAATCCGAGATTAATAGTCACTTGGAAGAAGGAATTTTTGAAATAAAAATAAAATTTTGACGCGCCCTGACATTAGATGCGACACAGTACTCTCAAAGCCGATATGCTCTGAGGGTCAAGCGCCTTACCGCTAGTTACCATTGTTTTTCACACCTCATTTTTATCTTTCTCAAACTGAAGATATTGTATTACCCTCCATATCCTGTGGGGGGGCTCTTCCTCGCATAAAATGAACTCAGCCACAGGGTCGCCGAGTTTCCAAATATTATTTTTCCTTAAAAAAGATGGAAAAAAAGGCTCCAAAAACTTTCTTTCTTTCGTTTTCTGTTACCTCCTACAAAATGTTGGTTTTTCGCTATTGAGTTGACACTTTCTTGTAGACCACCAACAGTGGATCTCTTATTCATTCAAGGTTTGAAAGGTGATTTGGAATAGGTGAATGGGCGAAAAGCCACTTCCGACTCTTTTGTCGTCTTCGAGAGTCAAAGGAGTGTTGAAAACCCCCCAAAAGGACCTTTTACCTCCTGAACACGTGTAGCTGTTATTAACGACATAAAGGATTCACCTCCCATGACCAATTTTTTTTCAGTTGCCACTTTTTCAAACTAAAGTTTGACCTTGATTTCTTGAAACCGCACTGACAAAAGAGCCTTCATTTATTTACTTTATTTTAAAAATAAAATGTAGGCAATTTTCAAAGGTCAAGTAAATTATATACTTTTTTCTTGACAGTCTAAACCCGAAGGGTCTCAAACTTGAGTCGGTGAAATAATGAAAGGTTTCCTAGTGACCCGGTGGTCTTTGGTCAAAATTCGAAAATCCGACACGCTCCAAAAGTGACAAAACCACCCGTAATTACGGAGAAAAAAAAAAAACTCCATTTTTTATACCTGAATTTTTAAAAATGTAGAATCAAAAGACAATTTAGAGACTGCGGATGTTTATTATTGGACACACGTGTTTACGGCACGCGACTTTCCTCCCCTCTTCACGGCCATCGCTTTACAAGCCTTCTTAGGAGCTAAAAGGGCGCCTTTCTAAATGTTTCGGAAGTTCTTGTCGAGACTAAACAACAGGTGATACGGAAAGTCTCTTCCGATCCGTCAAAACAATTTTATGAACGGTCTTTATAAATACAAATAAACCACTTAAAAGCTTTTTAGAAAATTTTAAAAAATAACTTCCTTCTGTATTTTTTTTTTCGTCTAAAAAAATTGTCCTCAAGGGAAAAAATTTTTTGAGAACAAAAAAGTATGAAAAATTACAACTTCATTGAGAACTTTTTTTATTGAAACAAGGGGGAAAAAAAGTTAGGTAAGAAATCTTTTTTAGGGTGTCAAAAGGCGTTTAGATGAAAAAGGCCGCTTCAGATACTACCTGAAACACGAGGAATTATGCTAAACCATTATTTTCTCTAATAAATTCTCCCACCATCTTCTTTTGTTGGGAAAAAAAAGGCGTTTGTGGCTTAGGGGGTGGTCCTTGTAATTGGACAAACTTCCATTTTAAAATACGCGCTTTCTGTAAGTAGTTCTCAGATTTTTTTAATACTGAAATTCTTAAGGAAATAAAATGTGTCAAGAAGTTTTCAAGCCCTTGGACTTGTTTTTATGATATGAGTGGTTTTAGGTTTTTTATTTTCTCCCTTGTAGGGAGGCGAGACACTAATCCCAAGATACCATGACCTCGTTTTAGTCTGTCCAAACTCCTCAGACTTTTTTATTTTTTCCCAAATGACAGAACTTGTTTCGTTTCTTTCTACTTTTTAAAGTTTTTGGTGAAACGCGCATTTTACCGAAATTTTTTGGGGTTTTCCTTGGAATTTTGGCCAGGAGAAGCCATATTTACGGAAATTTTGGGCATTTTCATTAGGTGTACAAAATGAAACTCAGCCACAGGGTAAATTTGAATTTTGTAGATTTTAGCCGAGTTTCATTTTGTACACCTAGTAGTTCATTTTTTCAAAATTTTAAACATTTTAGGCGTTAAAGTCCATCAAAAGTTGACCTTCTCCGTGTAAGAAGGTTATTGAAGTATAACCATTAAGAAGGTTAATTTTTAAAGGCTTGTAAATCATAACCGTTACAGATATTGAAAAAATGCACTAAATAAAATCAGTTGGAAATTCAATTCTCTTTATTTTTATTCTATTCATTTTTTCTCTAGGACGCACTGTTTTCAAGATAAATTTATTTAAAAAAAAATTATTTTCCGAAAATGGTGCATCCTAGAAAAAAATAATTAAGTACAAATTTATAGAGATTAAATTTCCTACAATTTTTATTTATTAGGTGTACAAAATGAAACCAAGCCATAGGGTAAATTTGAATTTTGTAGATTTTAGCCGAGTTTCATTTTGTACACCTAATAAAAGATTTTTGTCCTAAACACCTTTTTTTACTGTATTTTATAATCGAACTGGTAAAAGGTTTTTTTTCCCGTTTTCTCCCCCCTTTTTACGTTTCCCTTGAATTTTGGGCAAAAAGGAGGTGCAGCTTTTACCGGATTGTGCGGCATTTAATTTATTTTTTAATTTCTTAAAAGCGTCTTTTGCGGTGAAACCCCCTTATTTCTTTTTTTGGTCCCAAAACCCTCTTTTTCTTAATTTTTTTTTTATTCCTTTTGAATTTACTGTCGTAAGAATTTCCTTAATGGCTAAATATGGTATTAAAAAATCAGTGAGTATAATCTACCTTTTATTCGGGCCTTGTTAACCGGTCTTGAGAAATGATGGAAGCCGCTAGCCGTGAAGAATAAAAGAGTTTGGCTCCTGAGGTAGGAATCGGATATCAAATTAAGGTGGACTAATAATGTCTTCAAATTAAAAAGGGAGTCGACCAGATGAAGATATCAGGGATCCGGAGCTAACTGGAGCGTGAAAATGTCCGCCCTCATCTCCCATCGACCCGGAGGCTTTCGTAATTTTCGGTATTCACACGTCATCGAAAGAATTCCAGATCGAAATCTCGTTTTATTGAGTCATCTTTTCATCGTCGATTTTCCGCACTTTTGCACGGAAGACTTTTTTTTTCTGACCGTGGGAAAGGCTTCTTAAAATGGAAGTATTCCATGAATCGATTTTTATGACGCCACGACCTGGGTGGCGGTAATTTTTAGTGAATGAGACCTTTTTCTCAAGTAGCGCGGAAAAGGACTCTGTTTACTTTGGTAGCAAACTGAGTCGTAAAGTAATAAAATTATTTACCTGGGATAATGCACCCAGTTTTTAAATCCTCAAAAACTCTCACCTTTTCCGCCCCCTTTCAAGGGTTCGTGCAATAAAAAAAACTATTTCTCGCCCACCCGTGAGTCACAAAAGAGCCGTTTTATGATCAAAAGTTATTTTTCTCAAAATAGTTCATCGCAAAAACCCTTCTTTGAAAAAAAAAACACCAAAAAATCCGCAAAGCAGAGGGTAAGCTGAAGTCCTTTTATGTTATAACTTTCTCAAAGAAAGTTATTCAATTGCCTTCATTTATGGTTTTTGAGAGAGGGTATTCTGACTCCGTAGTGAACATGAGTTCGTCTTCTGTGCCGGCCGTCAGTCCTTATAAGTTATTTCTTTTTTTTTTTCAGAGCACTTGATGGCCGCGATTTTTACCAATTTTGCACAGAATCTTCCTTTCTAGTCATCTAAATAATGCCGGGAGCTTTTTTTTTGGAAATTCGCAAAAATGGCGAAGACGGCCAATTGGTCCATACTCTTAGTAATTCATTTTTTTAGATGGTACATGTGAGTTTACGATACCAGAACAACGCGCATGCGTGACATTTCTTATGTATTTAGTTCCCGCGGTTTTTCAAAAATTCAGCTTAGAGATTTGCCTAAATTCACACAATTTCAACTATTTGATAACATGTGGGGGTTAATTTTTTTCTTCTCGCAAGAAGAGCTCGTTTGATTTTTTTTTCCCTCTCCAAACGAGCTATTATTGCGATAGGAAAAACATTAACCCCATCGTGTTTTAAAACGAGCTCTCTCCTTGCGAGAGGAACAATTAACCTCCTCTCGTTATCAAACGAGTTTGAATTTAGGCAAATCTTATTGATGCATTTTTGAAAAAACGCGGGAACTAAAAACGCATGAAAGTTCGCGCATGCGTGTTCTTCTGGTTTTGTAAACTCACTTGTATCAAGAAAATTATAGTAGGGAGAAATTGGGGCTGCTTACCCATTCTGTATGGTTTGACTGGTGGAAGATTTTGATTTTTTCTACCTTGAAATTACATTTTTTATTTGTTTATTATTATATAATAATAAATTATTAAATTTATATAAATGAAACTCGGCTAAAATCTACAAAATTCAAATTTACCCTGTGGCTGAGTTTCATTTTGTACACCTAATAAATAAAAATTGTAGGAAATTTAATTTTCTATAAATTTGTACTTAATTATTTTTTTCTAGGATGCACCATTTTCGGAAAATAATTTTTTTAAAAAATTAATTTATCTTGAAAACAGTGCGTCCTAGAGAAAAAATGAATAAATAAAAATGAAAGAGAATTGAATTTCCAACAGATTTTATTTAGTGCATTTTTTCAATATCTATAACGGTTTACGATTTACAAGCCTTTAAAAATTAACCTTCTTAATGGTTATACTTCAATAACCTTCTTACACGGAGAAGGTCAACTTTTGATGGACTTTAACGCCTAAAATGTTCAAAATTTTGAAAAAATGAACTACTAGGTGTACAGAATGAAACTCGGCTAAAATCTACAAAATTCAAAACCCTGTGGCTGAGTTTCATTTTGTACACCTAATAATTGGAGGAAGAAATGACTGAGATACAGGGTATCACACGACGCGTTTCGGTTTAATAAGCCTCTTCTGGTGAGCCCCTCTATCTCAATAATATTTTTTTTTCAGTGACTTATCCCATAGAGATTTATTGGGAAAAAACGGGAAGAGAATTTAGAAGCAACCTCACAGTTGACCACAGTTCTCAGCAAGGTAGAGCCACCATCGCCTCCATTATTTCTCCCTCATTAAACAACGAGGTAAAAAAAAAAACCTACATTTATTTGGTGAGTTTAAAATAATAATAATTTGACTCATTGATTATGTAAAAAAATTAAAATGAAGTAGCTCCGGGAATGAGATAAGGAAGGTGAGAACAAGGGTGGTGACATTTATGAGATGTAGCGGTTTAGGAATGGCTTTTGAAGCTACGGCCGGAGGAGAAGTCGGGGAGTTTCGAGATTTACGAGTTTAGCTTTTGATAAAGACGTGTTCCAGATATAAATAACGTTCTGATGGTTGAGTCTAAAGGGAGTTGAGGTGGCTCTATTAATGAGGGACCACCCAGGATAAAAAAAAAATATTTTAAAAAAAGAGAAAGAATCTTCGGCCATCTTTACTTACACCATTCCCACACCTTTTTTTTCTGAAATATTTCATTTTTTTTTTATAACAAGCTTTCATAATCATGGACCCTTACGACTTTGTTCATATTTTATGGGTTTTTGAGCGACAAAAAACAACTGCTTGGGGAAATTTTTTTCAACCACCTATTAGCAGTTTTAATAACTTGTGCCTTTTTTTACCTTTTAATTTTTAAGACTAATAAAACGACAAACCCCTGTAGTTATTCAAGAAAAAGGAGGTTTGTATATTAGGTGTACAAAATGAAACTCAGCCACAGGGTTTTGAATTTTGTAGATTTTAGCCGAGTTTCATTTTGTACACCTAGTAGTTCATTTTTTCAAAATTTTGAACATTTTAGGCGTTAAAGTCCATCAAAGTTGACCTTCTCCGTGTAAGAAGGTTATTGAAGTATAACCATTAAGAAGGTTAATTTTTAAAGGCTTGTAAATCGTAAACCGTTAAGATATTGAAAAAATGCACTAATAAAATCTGTTGGAAATTAATTCTCTTTAATTTTTATTCTATTCATTTTTTCTAGGACGCACTGTTTTCAAGATAAATTTATTTAAAAAAAAATTATTTTCCGAAAATGGTGCATCCTAAAAAATAATTAAGTATAAATTTATAGAGAAATAAATTTCCTACAATTTTTATTTATTAGGTGTACAAAATGAAACTCAGCCACAGGGTAAATTTGAATTTTGTAGATTTTAGCCGAGTTTCATTTTGTACACCTAATATTTTAATGGCGCTTAGTTTAACAATGGTTGGCAAATGGTGTTATTTAGAGTGTAAACGTTCATTGTTATGTGTGTGTTCTTGTCAAGGAGGGTGGCAACACGGTTTGTTAATAAGGTTTAACAGGGTTTTTCGGAAAGAGGCTCCTTAATCCTATAGAAAAAGGGGGTCACGCTTGTATTTTTCGAGTGGTATTTACAACTGAAAATGCAAAAGGGGAAGAAAGGGATACCTAATTTTTTTTTCTCCCCCCGGATAATCACCCTTCTCGGTGAATCGAAGGCTTTTACGAGTTGTTTTCGGGCCGGGGAGAAGAGAGGCCGACGGTCAGATCAAAGGTGGGACGAGAGGCGCCTCGAAACGACACCACCGGATGAACAAGAAATGATTTAGAGCCGAATATGTATGTGTGTGTCCAAAAAAACAGGTACGTATTCATTACAGGTGGCACTTAGAAAATAGTCTCTCGCCTTTTCATTCTCAAATCTCTTTATTGCCTGAGGGTGCCGTTTTTAACTTTTTTTAAGCGCCGCTCCACACAGGGGATTTTCGAGCCACAGTGTGAAAAAAAAATCTTCCATTCTTTTTTTTAGACAGAAAATGAAGTTCTAGTAGTAAAAATGACATTGAAGAACCGGAAACGGCCTTTTTAAAAGCTCTTTATTTAAAATGAATTTTTTGATTTTTAAATTTCTAAACAGTAGATATTGGATTACCCTTCATATAGGTACAACTTCTGTGTCTTCCAGAACCCGCGTAGGAAAATTGATTAATGACATAAGGTCGTCTATAGTGCTGGCCGTCCGTTGTTTTCAGGAACACTTCAAGGCCGGGATTTTTATCCGATTTTCACCAAATTACAAAAATTTCCCTTTCTTAGTTAACAGTTTTCAACCGATTTTCACCAAATTTTCACACAAATTTCTTTAGCCGGTGAAGAAGAATATAACGAGGGCGATTTTTGAATTTCGAAAAAATGGCGGAGATATGTCTGTTTGAAATTTTGAAAAATGTGCTGCGGCCGAACCGTTAATCCGATTTTCACCAAATTTTCACCAATTACTCCTTATATTTTTTAAGAATTTTTGGCGTAAAAAAATTGCGACTTTATTATTATTTATTTATTTATTTTTTTTGTAGGGTGAAATTTCATACTCTACCCATTACCTTGACACTTAAAAAATTTTCGAAAAAAGAACTCATAAAATTTTTCAAAAATAAAAAATAAACCGGCAGTTTTAGGAAAAAAAAACTTAGAAAATTTTTCAAAAAAAAAACGGAAAATTTTTCGAAAAAAATTAAATAAAATAAAACTTCCCCCTCCCTTATTCTTTCCCTCCTATATACTTTCCCTCCCTTCGTTATACTTTCGTTCCCTTATACTTCCCCCTCCGTTATACTTCCCCCTCTGTTATACTTTCCCTCCCATATACTTCCCCCTCCGTTTTACGTTCCCTCCGTTATACTTTCCCTCCCATATACTTCCCCCTCCTATATTGTTAGTTCTCTTTAAGGAAGTTTTCGTTGGAAGCTCTTCAAACCAGTACTTTTTTCAAATTTTCAAAATCTTTCTGTCTAAATTCTTTATCTAAATAATTCGTCACATCCAATTTTCAACGTATACTCCTTATAAATAATTAATAGAATGTATTGAAAGAAAAAAAAATCTACCTTCGCCCGTACGGCGGCAAAATACAATAGGTCTTTAATTTTTGGACATCCCTCGTAATTCAAAGGTCGTAGGTTTAAATCCCACTGGGGTCCTAACTCTTTTCCTCTTCTTACTCGGTTCAATTTTTAAAATAAGTACTTGTTCCAACGAAAACTTCGAAAACTTAAGAAGTAAAAATATAGGAGGGGAAGTATAAGGGAGGGGGTAGTATAAGGGAGGGGAAGTATAACGGAGAGGAAGTATAAGGTGGGGAAAGTATAAGAAATAAGAAGAGGAAAGTATAAGAGAGGAGTTTTTTTTTTTTTTTTTTTTCAAAAAATTTTATTTGTGAAAGTTTTTGTTTTTTGAAAAATTTTCCGCGTTTTTTTGTTTTTTTAATTTGCGCTTTTTTTCCCGAAAAATAGATTTCTAAGCTCATTTTTCTTTTTGAAAATTTTATTAAATATCAAGGTAGAAATAAAGGGATTTTGCCTAAGAGAGGTCCCTCTCGAAAGGCGTGGAAGTATGGAATTTCTCGCTATTGAAATGATAATTAATGTAAAAAAATGCCAATTTTTTTTTTACACCAAAAATTCTTAAAAAATATAAGGAATAATTGGTGAAACTTCGGTGGAAATCGAACCAACGCAACGGATCGGCCGCAGCGAATTTTTTAAAATTTCAAACAGACATATCTCCGCCATTTTTTCGAAATTCAAAAATCGCCCTCGTTAGTTTCTTGTTCACCGGCTAAAGAAATTTGTGTGAAAATTTGGTGAAAATCGGATGAAAACTGTTCCGGCCGTAAATTGTTCCGGAAAAAAATGCTACGGACGGCCGCGGCGTAACATTTGATTTGATTTGACCCTCCGGGGTCTGGAAGACCCTTCCCCAAAAACTTGACGTGGAGGGTATCACAATAACATCTTTAAGGAAGTTAAAATTTCAGCATTACTAAAATCTGACCAGCAAACAATAAATTAAAATTATGAGAAAGATTTTTGGATAGATGTGGACAAACCCTGAAGATTAGTGTCTAATATTAATTTTTATATGAGGGGAAAAAATTGATCCTTGAGTTTTTTAACAAATATTTTTAAAACGGAATATAATTTCTTGGCAGATGGAAGAGGGAAAATATTCGGTTTTAATCTGACAAGTCCTTTAATCCTAATTTATATCGGTCCAGTTTATGAACTCATCGAGCCTCGGTGGCCTCCGAAAGGAGCAAATATTTTAATAATCTTGAAAAAGAAATAAATAAATTTTTTTTTATAAACTTACATGTTTTCGTTGTGGAATCCATCGTCGACTGACTAAACATTGTGGCCGAGACTCGTCCTATCGTGTTTACAAACATCATAATTCCAAAGGGATCAACGAGTGATAAAAAAAAAACTTTTTCTTTGTATATTTCACTATAAAATATTTATAGAATGTGTAATGGAGGATGGTATGCGAGTCGACGTTAAATAAGCTGTCGTGAGTCGGATCGGAACGTAGTCAATGATCCGTACCCCCTCTGAGATATGAATTTATGATTAACTCCAAAAAGGGATTAGAACTTGTGTCACTCTCGGGCTAATGATCTCCGAATCTTTTAAGGCCCATCTCTCGTGGGAATCTTTTTTTAAGTCTCTCAACCAACGATGACGAAAGTCCTGAAAAATCCCCCTATCTTAGAAACACCCGTTTTAGGCGTTTGACATTTCATTTACTGGGTTTTTGGGTCGTATTCCTAGTTTTTGGGGTAGAAACACCGGTTTTATTAGGCGTTTGACATTTCATTTACTGGGTTTTTGGGTCGTATTCCTAGTTTTTGGGGTAGAAACACCGGTTTCATCGGTTTTTTTGAATTTTCAACACCCTATAATCGAACATTTACCACCCTATTTTTCGGGGCTGCGATGTTTTCCCCAATTTTTTGGCATAGAAACATCCGTTTTATAGAGTGTTCGGGGATAAACATCATTTATATCGGATTTTGGGACGTTTTCCTCATTTTCTGGTTTACCCAATTTATCAGGGCAATTAGACGACTATCAGGTGATAAGGCGTTTAACATCTTTCTTACCGGGTTTTTGGTCATTTTCCTCGATTTCAGTCACCCAGGGTTCTTTTTTTGGTGGAAGACCGACAAAATCCCGTGAAAGGGTTGTTTCTTATCCGAAAAATTGAGTAAAACCTAGAATGGCCTTGGAAGGAAAAAAAATGTTTCCACTACGACAAAACAGCCGCTGTAAAGCGGCACCGTCGAGCTTGTGGTACTCGAAACAACCGCTAGATCGGGTGAAAACGACGGTGATTATGCGTTTCTATTGGCTGGCGGTTCCACCCAATCATAGTACTAGATTATAATTCAGTGGTAAAACCCTTGAAACAAAAATTGTGAGGAAAGGGCTTTTTTTTTTGGCTTAAAAGCCCGAGGAAAATGAGCAAAAACTGTACTTAAATTATTGAGTTTTAGGCCTAGAAACTGAGGAAGTCTCCTAAATCGGAGAGACATGGTTTCTTAACCAAAAAGCCGTTAAAAATAGCCAAAAAACCTGTAAATAGGGTTTTTCTCGGCCGAAAAACTTAGTTAAACTTCTTAAAATCTGTCAAAAAGGGTTCTATCGGCCAAAAGATCAAGGAAAAAGAGCACAAATAAAATTGACTCTTCCAGGATTAAAAAAAAACCAAGATGACTCCCATTTTTTAGCAAGGAAAATCGCAAAAAATCCGGTAAATGGGGTGTTTTTTTGGAGGAAACGTCATCGAAGGACAAAAATTCTCGGGCAGAAAAATATAACTCCTCCTCCCACGACCAGAGGGTCATTTTCTTTCTTTCAAGTGCGCATAAACTTATTTTTTTATAAACAATAAATGCTCTTCAGATCTCACACTCAGTTTCTCTTTAATATCGAATAAGATATGAATTCCTTTGTATTAATCTCCTTTTTTCTTCCATCTTCGCCCTCAGGTTTGCTTAAAAATATTTTTTTTACTTTCTTTTTGGCATAACTTCTCATAATTAGTTATCTTGAGGCTATTTTAGTATCATTTTTAAGAAAAACGATTTAACTTTTTTTATACTCAGTTATGAGGGTTTTTTGAAGAAAAAACAATCTGGGAACAAGAAAGCTATTTGGTAAGTTCTTAAGATAACATAAAAAAATTTTTATGTTTTAAAAATAAGGAAAGGAAAAACTATTCTGGAAAAACGAGTGGAAGGATTATTTTGGAGCATGAACAGGCTTTGCGATATCGACGACGTATGCTTTAAAACTGGACTAGACAACGAAATTTTAAAAACAGCAGTTTTTCAAGCTAAATCTACCTGTCAAAGCGCCTTCATGTACGAACCCTGGAACTGCGCTTATACAAAATCTACATTTAAAAAAAGTAAAGAAGGCAATATTTGCTTATAAAAAATAAGTTATATTTTAGCGACTAAGGAAACGGGATTTCTGTATGCAATTTTGGCTTCAAGTTTGGCCGATACGATAACCCGGGAATGTGCTAGAGGAAGAAAAAATTTCCCTTGCGGAAACTGCAGTCGTAACTGGCCAACTCGCGACTGCATTCATGATATGTCAAAAGCGAAGGAACACGCGAAAAAGTTTTTTTCTTTAAAACCGCTTAAAGGACATTTACATCATAAAGTTCTCGCTCACGATTCTCTTCTTGGACTGAGGGTAAAAATAAAAAATTATAATATAAAAAAGAAAGAAAAAATTTCAGATTTTTGTGGCATCAACCACGAAAAAATGTAAATGCCACGGAATTTCTGGATCATGTTCGACTAAAACGTGTTGGTCTTCGCCATCACCGTTTATAAACGTCATAAAAAACCTTAAAATAAAATATCATTTAGCAGAACGTGTCGAATTTTCCAACAGGTAAATTTAAATTTTTAAATTTCAAAACTCATATTTTTTAGGCTGGACGATATTTTTTTGGACTCACTCAGGCTCGCCTATATCGATACATCGGATGATTTTTGCAGTGATGCCAGAGGGAGAAAATGTAGCGATTATGAAAACTGCCGCTTGCTCTGCTGCGGTCGTAATTACACGACGAAAATCGCCACGGAGAAAAATGTCTGCAACTGCCGCTGGAAAGAACACTACAGACTCCACTGTGAAATTTGCTTGTCATTTCTTACAGAATATGAATGTACATAATTTTTATAATCCCCTAATATTTCCATAGTATACCAAAGTTATTTTGTATTTTTAATATACAGGGTGTCCGGAAACAAATGGCAAGCGTCTGGGAGAGCGTTAAAAGTGGTTTTACGAAAAAAGTTAAATGTAAACCCCCTTAATTTAAATCAAAGAATTTGATGGTGTAGTTTAAAATCCGCCTGGATATACAGGGTGTCCCAGACACAACCTAACTTCGTTATTTCAAATGAGAACCCCTATTTTTTATTTCAGATTCGTAATCTACGCAAAATTTCAAGTAGATTTGAGTACTCATATGACGATTTTGGACAACTTTTAAAAAATGTCAAAATTTAGCGTTTTTTGCGCTAAAATCCGTTAAAATTGACCTAGGAGACTCGTTTTTTTTTAATTCCACTTATTTTTTCCCGAAGAATCCAACTGTCTCAAATTTGAGCATCTTCGCATTCTGCATCACGAGATTTCGTCGCTAAAGGCCTTTTTTCAAGTTAAAACCCAAATTCCATACTTCAAAAATGGAAATTAGCGATTTGTTGACGGAATTTTAATTTTTCATGCATAAACACAAAAGACGCTGTAGCTCTTTCAAAATTTGTGGTCCGAAAGAAAAATTCCTTTCAATAAGTGCTAATTTTCATTTCTGAACTAAAATTTGGGTTTTAACTTGAAAAAAGGCCATTAGCGACGAAATCTCGTGATGCAGAATGCGAAGATGCTCAAATTTGAGACAGTTGGATTCTTCGGGAAAAATAAGTGGAATTAAAAAAAAAAACGAGTCTCCTAGGTCAATTTTAACGGATTTTAGCGCAAAAAAACGCTAAATTTTGACATTTTTTAAAAGTTGTCCAAAATCGTCATATGAGTACTCAAATCTACTTGAAATTTTGCGTAGATTACGAATCTGAAATAAAAAATAGGGGTTCTTATTTGAAATAACGAAGTTAGGTTGTGTCTGGGACACCCTGTATATCCAGGCGGATTCTAAACTACACCATCAAATTCTTTGATTTAAATTAAGGGGGGTTTACATTTAACTTTTTTTCGTAAAACACTTTTAACGCTCTCCCAGACGCTTGCCATGTGTTTCCGGACACCCTGTAGATTGTAGTTTCTATTTTTTCTTTATTTGATCAATATTGTGGCCTTTAAAAGAAAAGGAAAAAATGAAATTGTTTTTTTTTTTGTATTCATTTTTATTTTAAAAAAATTGTTTAACTTTCTCCAGACGAAGATGGATGATATCTATCCCAATACTTACTGAACGCTGTATGTAAAAGTTTGGCTCTTGCTTTTTCTTCATTTCTAAAAAGAAAAAGGAATAAAACATAACTTTGTACACCTAGTAGTTCATTTTTTCAAAATTTTAAACATTTTAGGCGTTAAAGTCCATCTCCGTGTAAGAAGGTTATTGAAGTATAACCATTAAGAAGGTTAATTTTTAAAGGCTTGTAAATCGTAAACCGTTACAGATATTGAAAAAATGCACTAAATAAAATCTGTTGGAAATTTAATTCTCATTAATTTTTATTCTATTTATTTTTTCTCTAGGACGCACTGTTTTCAAGATAAATTTATTTTAAAAAAATTATTTTCCGAAAATGGTGCATCCTAGAAAAAATAATTAAGTACAAATTTATAGAGAATTAATTTCCTACAATTTTTCTTTATTAGGTGAACAAATGAAACTCAGCAACAGGGTAAATTTGAATTTTGTAGATTTTAGTCGAGTTTCATTTTGTACACCTAACATTTTATAAAAATACCATAATAAATACCTTATATTGGCAATTTTTCTTTCTTTTTCTTCTAATTTTGTCTCAATTTGTTTGCAACGATGTTTTAAATCTTTGATTTCTTGTTCATGATGCATTTCTTGGGTTTTGAGTTGGTTTTTGATGGAGAGTAATTCTTTTCTTTCTGATTCGAGTTCATTTTGAAGTATCTCTTTGCTTTTTCTTTCTTCCATCTTTTCGTGCTTTAGTTGTTGGTTGAGCATTTTTTCATTCGATAGTTCCTAAAAGGGTTTTAGAAAGTTATTGTAGTTTAGCAGGGATACCTCAAGAAGTGATGTGAGTTTTCGAGCAGGTTCGGCAACTTGAGAAATCAATGAGGAATTTTCTCGTTGGAGTTGAACCAAAGAACTTTGAGATGAGAGAAGTTGTCCTTCCAGTATCTGCTTTTCTTGATTTAATCTCTCAACTCTGTCGTTAACCAATAACACTTTACTTGACTGAAAATTAAAATTTATGGATTTCTTATATCAATAGTAGAACAAGGGGGGCAAAAAAATTACAGAAAACACTCCAAATTTATCAAAGAAAAAGATATAAATGGGTGTTCATTGGCCGACAAACTGAGGAAAAAAAAAGGCAAAAATGTATAAAAAGGGTGTTTTTGTATTTTCAATGAGATTGGGAGTCCCGAAATAGAATATTCAAGTGTATAATATTAGGTGTACAAAATGAAACTCGGCTAAAATCTACAAAATTCAAATTTACCCTGTGGCTTAGTTTCATTTTGTACACCTAATAAATAAAACATGTAGGAAATTTAATTCTCTATAAATTTGTACTTAATTATTTTTTCTAGGATGCACCATTTTCGGAAAATAATTTTTTTTAAATAAATTTATCTTGAAAACAGTGCGTCCTAGAGAAAAAATAAATAGAATAAAAATTAAAGATAATTAAATTTCGAACAGATTTATTTGTGCATTTTTTCAATATCTGTAACGGTTTACGATTACAAGCCTTTAAAAATTAACCTTCTTAATGGTTATACTTCAATAACCTTCTTACACGGAGAAGGTCAACTTTTGATGGACTTTAACGCCTAAAATGTTCAAAATTTTGAAAAAATGAACAACCTGTACAAAATGAAACTCGGCTAAAATCTCATTCAAATTTACCCTGTGGCCGAGTTTCATTTTCTACACCAACACTGAAGAAAAAAAGGCAAAAATGTATAAAAAGGGTGTTTTTTGCACTTTCAATGAGATTGGGAGTCCCGAAATAGAATATTCAAGTGTTTAATAGATAGTACCTGTCTTTCTGTCAGTTCCATAATGGTGTTTTCCAGACTCTGCTGCCTTCCATTGCGCTCGTCCTTATTTTTTCCAATTTCGCTTCGCTCGCTGCTTCTAAATCTTGAAACCTTTTTTGCCAAGCCTTTTTCTCCGCATCGTAATTTTCTTTATAAAAAAAATCCAAAAAAATTGAGAGAAAATCCCGAAAATCCGAGAAAAATGGGAAATTCCAGGAAAAATAACCCATTCATATGCACCGTAATTTTTAAATAACAAATTTCCAAAAATAATTAATTATTTACCTTCAAGAATTTTAATTTTGGATTCACTTTGACTTTTAATTTGTGATAACTCCATTTTAGAATTGCTACTCAGTTGCCTTTCGATCGCCAGCTCGTTTTCAAGTTTCATAATCGCATCTCTTTCTTCAGAAAGCTTTTCTTGAATCGTACTCTCACTTTTAATTTCTCTATTTGAATCGCTTGTAATTCCTATTAAAAGATAATAATAATAAAAATTTAATTTTTTTTTTACTTTTGAAGTTTTTCGATGGTTGACTGATAACTAGCAATTTGTTCTTTCATCGCGGCTTCACGTTCTCTCAACGTCTCGTCCAGCAAATCGGATTTCTGTTTTTCATTTTTTACTTGGTCTTAAAATTAAAAACTTGCTCTTCAAGCTGATCTAATTTTTTATGCATATTTCGATTGTCTTCTATGGTATTTGTAATCCGTTTTTCTGCTTCCCTACAAATTTTTTGTTTTAACGAATGAAGAAATAAAGTGTTCTGGAAAAAAATGCTACGGACGGCCGGCCGGCACCACAGACAAAGTTGAGATCGGTAAAGATCGATATTCGATTTGATCTCGGAAGTTAAAATTCGTTCTCACTTCATATGCTTATTAGCGGCCTCTGTGATCTTCGACAACTGCTCAGCCTTCGTTTCTTCCAACGATTTAATATGATTGACAAGTATTTCCGTTTTGACGATATGATCCCGGTTTAATTTGAAAACAGCGCGTGATTTTTCAAACATTCTTCTGCAACATAAAATGCTAAAATGTGTAGTTTTCTTAACAGTCAGTCTTTTCTTGAAGAACTGAAACATCGAGTCATGAAAAGATTAGAAAACTTAAAAAACTTACCAATGGCAACCAAAAGTTCTCTGTGGATGAGATTCCCTCTTAACTGCATTGTAACTAAAGTCTTATTTTCTTCCAGGCTTTTCAATAGGTCTTCAGCACCTTCGTTTTTATGGAATTCCATCTAAGATCTAAAGAAAAATTAGGCTTTTTCTAATATAAATAGTATTCACCTAAGCGTTTAAGGGTTAATTAACTTTTAGAGCATCTGCAATATCTTTGGCTGACTGCTGACTAATTTGATTGCTCCGTAGGTCCAAGTATTCAAGCGTTTGGTTCTTTTTGAGGCCGCTGCAGAATGCGGAAAAGGAATCTAAAGATACTCCCATGTTGTTCCATTTTAGTATTAAACTAAAGAAATTGATTTTTTTTTTAATTTTAAAAAACTTACCTTTTATGCTGGAATTTAAACTTAAAAGTTTTCCTAATTTTGCTGCACTATTTGTCATTATGTTATTCCCATAAAGATTCTTTGACGATCTTGTTGCTGTGTAAGGAGTCCAAAATTAGGCTTAAGCTTCCAGGCGGTAGCATGCAGTCGGTAAAATTAAGGGTGAATAAATTATCAGATTTTGAAAGTACGTAAGCGATCGCTTCGCAGGTGTCGACCCCAAGTGGATATCCGGAAACGTCCAGGTCGCCTGTAACGCTGATTTAATTTTAGCTTTTTTGTACACCTAGTTCATTTTTTCAAATTTTGAACATTTTAGGCGTTAAAGTCCATCAAAAGTTGACCTTCTCCGTGTAAGAAGGTTATTGAAGTATAACCATTAAGAAGGTTAATTTTTAAAGGCTTGTAAATCGTAAACCGTTACAGATATTGAAAAAATGCACTAAATAAAATCTGTTGGAAATTTCATTCTCTTTAATTTTTATTCTATTCATTTTTATTTATAAATAAATAATAGATAAATTTATTTTTTTAAAATTATTTTCCGAAAATGGAGCATCCTAGAAAAAAATAATTAAGTACAAATTTATAGAGAATTAAATTTCCTACAATTTTTATTTATTAGTACAAAATGAAACTCAGCCACAGGGTAAATTTGAATTTTGTAGATTTTATAGCCGAGTTTCATTTTGTACACCTAATAGGTAGAAAAAATAAAAATCTTCACTCAAGCAACAACATGGAACGGGCGTAAGCAGCTTAAATATCTCCCTACTAAGTTTTTTTTCCCCAATAAATTCTATTTAGGCAGAGTGAGACATATCCCCCCAAAGACATACAGGGTGTCACAATAACTAATTTAAAAAAGAAAACGTACCTCCCATTTTTAGAGCTTGATTCACATTTGGCTCAATAATTATGTTCTTTTTTAGACAGTAGTCTCTATACAGTTGAACTTCGTCGATTCTGGTCATGATTTTTATAATAAAACTAGAAAAGTTCCACCGGCCAGGTGTAAACAGAAAACTTAACTACCGTTGTCAAGGTAAATACAACAACTAGCGCTGTGCAATCAAGCGTCGATTAACAGCAGCAATCCACCCTTTTCAATCAATTGCAACAAATAATTAATCTATTTTTAAATAAAAAACAAAATATTTAAGATTTAAAAATGGTTTTAAAATCTGCTCCTGCAGTTAGAGCTGTTGTGTACTCTTCTTTAATTTGGGTACGTCTAAATGAGAAAAAAGATATAAAAGTAATAAAATTAAACAAAATTCTTAACATATGCAGGATTTTAAGGCTAAGAAATTGTTAAATGTGAGAAAATAAGGTAGAAAATATGTGGATTGTGTATTTCTCTGTGATTGTTAACTTGGTTCTTTTCTATTCGGTGTTTGAGCTTCATTTTGGATCTTTGGAAACGAAGGAAAGAGTCGACTGCAATGTGAGTTTAAATGCGAGTTCGAAAAGGGTCGTTTTGTTCCTGGTGGACGGACTTAGCGCTCAGCTTCTTTTTAACGTAACGGCAAACAACAGATCGTACATAAGGAGAATCATGGAGAATGAAGGAAGCTGGGAGTTTCGGAAGCGAGCCTTCCCACGCTTTCGAGATCGGCCGCTTTTACGTATTTGGCAGGCATGGATTTCGACACGACGCTTTTCTGGAACTATATGGGCTTCTCAAATATTGAAATCGACCTAATCTTCAATTACGCCAATGAAGTCTTCTACGCTGGAGATCCTGCAGTCTTAGATTATTTTGACAGCAAGATTACTTTCAAATGGCACAAATGGACATGGGATTCGGATTTTGAACAGAAAGTTGGATCGAACTATCAAAAAATTGACGATTTCGTCTTTCAAAAGTTAAACATGATTTTCTCAAATTCAAGCTTAAACGAAACCTTGCATAAGGATAAAATAATATTTTTTGTTTACATTATCGGCTCTGATGATTGTGGACACAATGATTTGCCGTTTTCTTCCAAATGTGTTTCTTTGGTTAAAAATTTAGACCAAAATTTAGAAAAAAGTGTGAATGAGTTTATGAAATATTATAAAGATGATAAAACAAGTTTTATATTAACTGCTGACCATGGAATGTCGGAAAGTGGTACGCATGGAGGAGGAGAGGAGATTCTACGGAAGACGCCTTTCGTCGCGTGGGGAAGTGGAATAAAACGTGGAATAGGAAATTCATGAGGACCAACTGACGAAAATTTGGAGGAAAAACTCCCA
>JACGAQ010000825.1:0-87437 GCA_014119065.1 Orius insidiosus | reverse complement strand
CCGTTGAGTCCTCTTTTTCATTACTATTTGATGTTTCAGTAAATCTAGGGACTATATGTTTTCCTTTAATCTTTATTTGACGACAGGGTCTAGAAATCTCCTACTGAACTGACTTTTTTCTCTGCCAAATACCCTTTTTGGTACTTTACCCAATGGTTCCCAAAACGAGATTACCCCGGCTGAATATTCATCCACATTTTTGTTCAATATTAGAGCTTCGGATTGAAGGGCTGGAATTCATTAAAAATGTATAATAACTAACATTTACCAAACAATTTCCCAAAATATAGTCCACATTTTCGTTCCGTTCAATTTCAAAATTATAGCTTTCGGATTGAAGGGCTGGAATTCATTATTAAATAATTATTATTAACAATAAACGAAAAATAGATGATTTTTACGAAAAAATTGGTAAAGTTTCCACCTCCCCCCCCCCATTACGACAAGCTTGAACATGCAAGGCAGGCGTTGGTAAGCGTTCAATCGGTGTGGACGGTGTTTCTGTTCAGTGGTGAATTGTAGTCGCCATTTGGTTTGTTGAAAATCTAGTTCTCATGCTCATACTTCCCCCTCCGTTATACTTCCCCTCCTTTATACTTCCCCCTCCTATATTTTACTTCTAAGGAAGTTTTCGTTGGAAGCTCTTCAAACTAGTACTTCTTTGCCGAACTACCCTTTTTAACAGATTGTTAAGAGTTTGTCTCGTTCTTTTGTGCAAAAAAGCACCCTTTTAGCTTATCCTCAGCGTTAGCTTAACCGCCGGTTAACTGCCCTTTTAGCAAAAGTATCCATCTCATAGTTGATACCCCCCCCCCCCCCAATGGGTGATTTCATTTAACAGTCACATTTTAACTACGCTCCTCTTCCCATGGAAATCTTTAGAATACGCCTTTGCCTCCGCTTAAAGGCTGAGAGGGGCTAAGTTGTATATACTTCCCTCGCGAAAAATTGGCATCGCCATTCTTTCGTTTTCTACGGGATTTTAAACTACAGATCCTAAATGCCCTAAATTTGTTTTAACGATTCTTCATTATTTCGGCCATTATGGGAAACGACGAGTCATCAAATATTTATTAACGAAATTATGCCCTGTTTGTCAGTTACATAAACTTGGTAATGATCGGCTTGCGTGAAATTTCCCTTTGAACGCCGTTCTTCTAAATGGTAAAAAAAATTAAATTCGATTAAAGATTTCCCTTTAATTTTGATGTCCGCTGTCCGGAAACAACTGTCATCGATGAACGGGTAGTTTTTGACCAGTGGGAGTCATTTAGGGCAGATGGCCTAGGCTTCATTCACACTAAACAAGAGAAAATTTTATGATCCAATATGTCTGGTGAACATTCTTTTTCCTGTCTCCAGTTGTAACTAACTTAATTCCGTGACAAGACAAGTAAAATAATTTGTATTTAGCCGCTCACACTCTTCACAATGGGGAGCAACAGATGTGAGAAACATGTAGTTAATCAGTGGCATTCATGAATTCTAAGCGTGGAAAATGTGTTCCTACCGCTCTTTACAGGGGTGGAATAGACGGGGGGAGAGCGGGCTAAAAATAGATACTCTGAACACATCTGCCAGTTTTACCTCCAAAATGAACTGGGACGGCGCTTGAAATTTTTCCCTAATTATCACAATGTCCTCTCTTCCACCCTTTGATTTTGTAAACGGTTAAGCACGTCCAAAAGGGAAATTAAAATTTTTTTCCCTATACCAGCTTATGCAAGTTGAAATGACAGTTTTTGTATCATCAAGTATCTCATTTGTGTTTGCATAGAAACTTTATAACCTGGCAGCTAACGAACAATGAAGATTCATATTCGGACAAAAAACCTGCTGAAAATGAAATTTTTAGGCGTTTTCCAAGTGTATGTCCAAGATTTCTGAATGTTTTTCATCCAAAATTCCCCTTTTTTGCTGCAATTTCAGGCTATTCTCGGTTTTTTGGCCGAAAAACTTCCTATTAATCGGATTTTCGGGCGTTTTCTTTGCTTGCATCCGAAAACCACTTTTACTGGATTTTAGTCGTTTGTTCAGCCAAGGTTCCTTTTTCTATTAAATTTAGGCTTTTCCCTCGGGTTTTCGGCCTAAAAACTCCTTTGAACGGATTTTAGGATTTTTTAAATTGAACGAAAAGCGAAAAACACACCCTGATTTACTAATAATAAACATTGCTGGTCGAAGGGCTCCTTTGATTAGATACAGCGATTAGTTATGTTATTTCAATTGGGCTCATTTCACAATTTCGAAATTTTTGATATCAGGTCGATGACTTTCGATCCTTCGTCTATCAATCCTTTTTTTTTTTTGCTCTTTTGGTATGGATTTGGGCTCAATAGTGCCTGCCCAAATTTTTTGTCCCCCTCCTATTTCCGAAATAAAAACGAGATAATGATGATAATTAAACAGTTGAAAGCGAAAAAAAAATCGAATTCCTATATTCTGAGGTCACTATTTCTATGGAAAATCTTCGATCGAGACCTTGATAGGTCGGGCCGCCACTACATTATCCGAGATGTATAAGGCTTCAGACACCTTATCAATTCCTGAGAATCAAACTTGTTGCTCAAAAAGGAAGATTTCGTTTCCCTTCAAGGCGAAAGGTTTCGTTCTTCTTAGTTTTCTAAACCAAAGATGATCTATATCCTCATCCGCCAGATTCGATTTTATTGATGAAATTGATGTTTTTCTCAATGCATGTGTTGTCGTTAAGCTAAAAATTAAATAAATAAAAATTTAAGCATAGGCATTCATTTATTTTATTTGTGTATTTATTTCGTACCCTACATCAAAGTGTAACTATGGCTGTGATAAATTATAAGTTGCTAAGTGATTACTTTTAGGCCATTGTTCGCTTCATAGATGTAGCTTTTCATGGAAATTTATTTTATCCACTCAAGTTGGAACACCCTGTATGTAACAAACTCTGTTTGGGACTAGCCTTTAGCGGCTAATAATAAATAGGAAGGAAGAGAAACAATTTTTTTCCTCCCTATAAAAACGTATATTCACATAACCTAATTGTTGAGAAAGCACGAAAATTATGGCAAAGTTATTATAATGGATGCTTTCATAAAACTTATTTGGAAGTTTCTCTTAACAGCTATTGAGAGTCATGCCTGCTACAATTGTTTTAGGGTCCTAATAATGGAGATGTGATTTCACATTTAGATCTAAGAGTGTTATTCTTACCTTATCTCTCCCGAAACTTGTTTGTGTATTATGTCGCTTTCCCCCGCGGCACTTCGAGATCCTTGACGTATCTGAATAGCTCCTCGCTTATACGTCCTGGAGGCTGGGGAGATTTATACTAAAAAGTAATAATTTATAAATAGTTTTTTTTGCTATTTTAAAATTTTTATATCCTAAAATTTAAAATTTTAAGTTCACTTCGCTGACTTTTGAATAAGAGTACTATTTTGCAGAGCATCCTTAAAGAGAAGTAAAAATAGGAGGGGGAAGTATTAAAGATGGGAAGTATAACGGAGGGGAATTATGAAGGAGGGGAAGTATAACGGAAAGGGAATTATGAAGGAGGAAGTATAACTTAGGGGGAAGTAAGAAGAGAGAGTATAACGGTGGAAGAGTATAATGAGGGGAAGTGTAACGGAGGGGGAAGTATAAAGAAGGAGAGGTATAACGTAGGGGGAAGTACATAGGAGGGGAAGTATAACGGAGGGACGTATAAAAGAGGGGATAACGGAGGGGAATTGCGAAGGAGGGAATTATAACGGTGGGGAAAGTATAAACTCGGGGAATATAACGGTGGAGGATATAAAGGAGGGGAAGTGTAACGGAGGGGGAAGTACAAGGAGGGGAAGTATAAAAGAGGGGATGTATAACGGGGAGAGTTACGATGGAGGGGAAGTATAACGGTGGGAAAGTATAAAGTCGTGGAAGTATAAAAGAGGGGATGAATAACGGAGGGAGAGTTACGAAGGAGGGAAGTATAACGGTGGGAAAGTATAAAGAAGTTTAACGGTGGAGCAAGTGTAAAGGAGGAAGTATAAAGAAGAGGAGGTATAACGGAGGGGGAAGTACAAGGAGGGGAAGTATAACGGAGGCGAAAGTTTTTTTTTTTTTTTTTTTTTTTCAAAAATTGTCCAAGTTTTCTTTTTTAAAATCGCAGTTTTTTTTTCGAAAATTTTTGCAATTATCAAGGTAGAAATAATGGGATTTTTGCCCATGGAGTTCCCTCTCGTCGCGGAAGTATGAAATTTCTCCCAACTAAAATGATAATTAAACGGTGGACGGCCGGCCGGCACCAAAGACGACGTTGAGATTGGTAAAGAGATTAGATCTTAGATTTGACTCCGGGGTCGGAAGACTCTTCCCCAAAAATCCGACATAGAAGTACACAATAACTTCTCAAAGGAAGTAAGAAACATAACCGATATTTCGGCGCGGCGTTAAAAAATGTGAAGAGTGATAAGTACTTTTTTCCCTGTGTAAATCCCTTGGAGATATCCCTTTAGGTGTATTCAAGCCCTTTTACTTTAGAATCTTTGTTCGCGACCCAGCAAAAAGGTTTCTCTTGTCCCTTTCAAAGCCAAATGAACACAAATGACTCTTCACCCTGAAAAACAAAATTATAACTGACATTATTCACACGTGCTAAGGAAAATAAAAGGAATGAACTACCGTTTATGATAAATAACACTAAGAATTCTTCATTTATTATCTATTCAAATGATATACTTAAACTTAAGAAATTAGGTTTTTAAACAATTTTTTTAATTATCATAAAATTAGGCCAGTAATAATAAATCTAAAAATCACTAACATCTTTTTAATTGAAAATTTTTTTATCCATAAAGAATACTTCAAGTGAACTGAAGAGTCTTTTTTAAACGAAGCAGAAAATAATTTTTCTTTCACTTTAAATAAAATTTCTCTAGACTTGTAGAAATACTTAAATAGATTTTAAATAACTCTTCCAGATTCAGGGTTCTATTATACAAAATGATAAATTGGCTTTGTGATTCATAGGAGATAGCCAGAGGATTGGATCTTAAGCTAAAGGGTTATTTGAACCGGGTTCCATTACCATTCCCAATACCTTTCGGTCCTTATAGCTTCTGTTATCCAACTTCTTCCTGTTCCGGTGGTGTCTTCCAAGTAAGTCATGCTATCTCGTTTAAGTCCTCTCCAGCCCCATTCCTCCTTTTAAGAAAATGATTCGGACCTGATCGATTAAATGGAACGAATTTTTTTTATTGAGTGAGGTGGAAAAGTAATGGACTTCTATAATACGCTTTTTGATGTATCTTCCATCACGTTTAGATTTTTTAACTTCCTTAAAGAAGTTATTGTTTTACCCTTTATGTCTGGTTTTCGGGGGGTTCCGGACCCCGGAGGTCAATCGAATATGGATCTATACCGATCTCAACTTTGTCTGTGGTTCCGGCCGTCCGTAGATTTTCCCGGAAAACTTCACGTTTTCAACCGATTTTCACCTTCATCAATATTCCTTAGTCAGTAAACAAGAAAGTAACGATGGTGATTTTGGAATTTCGAAAAAATGCTGAAATATGTCCGCTGAAAGGTTTAATTTTACGGAACCCTTTACGGCCTTTTCACCCCATTTTCACACCATCTTCCTTGTTCGATGAAAAATAAAGTTACGAGGGCGATTTTTAATTCTGAAAAAACAACGGAGATATGTCTGTTTGAAATTTAAAAACGGCCCTATTTTCACCAAATACTCCTTAAATTTTTTCATTTATAAAAAAAATTAGTAGGGAGAAATTTGATACTTCCACTCTTTGCGAGAGGGGCATCCCTTGGGAAGAAATCCCATTATTTCTATCTTTTTGAAAAAGAATTTTTTTATGATTAAAAAGCACTTATTCTTCAAAATTCAAAAATACTTGAAATTATACTTCCCCTCCTTACACTTCCCCTTCTTATACTTCCCTTCTTTAACTTCCCTCTTTACTTCCCCTCCTATACTGTTCCTTCTCTTTAAGGAAGTTTTCGTTGGAAGCTCTTCAAACTGGTTACTGTAATGTATTTCCTAGGATCTCTTTTGCTGGAAGAATGAAGTTTAGAATAAAATTACGTATGCGTTTCCAGTGAAAATGACTGAGACTGTAAAATTTAACAATGGCCCTATTCTCGCGAAATCGATCGCCTGAAAGGTTAAAGCGTCGGAAGTGAATTTGGGTCAGAGACCGGTTCAAATTAAACTGAAACCCCAACGTGTTATATTATACCTCGTGTGTTCGAGAAAGCCGGATTGTGAACATGAGCGTACGCGTGTGTAATTTGTGTATTACGACGTCGTTAAAGACGGAGGAGGTTAAAAAGAGAAACGATATATCCGCGCCTGAGATGTTTTTCAACCAGATTCTCCCTTAACCCACAAATAACCAAACTACTTGAATTGAACAATTGCGTAGGAGTGCCTCCGCCCCCTTTTCTACTTCATTTCACCATCGCTGAATCTGAAGGAGTTGAATTATTGAATTCTCTGGAGAAAATTACGTAGCTTACTTGCCTGGGGTTTAGTTTAATTCCTGGTGACTGTAAACCGCGTTAATTATTTTACCTTTTTGACCGCAATATCCGTCTTAGTAACGATTTTAAACGTTAACGAATTCGTCAAATGATTAATGACGTCGTTTCTTGGAAACGTTTAAATTGAAGTGATTTTTACTTTGAAGATGGAAGGGGGAAAAAAAAAAAAACTTGGGAGCCAATAACTTGGTTTTTGAACGAAATAGGTCGGAAAACAATATAAGCGATGGAGAATAAAAAGAAGTTTTATTTCTTTCGAAAGATATAACGCCCTCGTATCTTTTTCGATATTTCGGTATCGGCCCGGGACTTTGGAGGGCCGGGATGTCGCTGGAGTCATATGGGGGTCTCAGACAAATCCCTTTTAGACTCCTTTATCAGGTTATAACACCAAGGGGTCACATAAATCTTGTGAAAAACCATTTTGTTAAGAACACTGACATTATTAATAGCGTGTTGCCGCTTCCATCCGGTTAATCAAATTCCCTTCAGTCTTCTCCTTGATGTAGGTACCTTCACTGACACTTTGAAATTATTTTCTTGATTTTTTATTCAAAGAAGGTTTAATATATTATTTTAATTAATTTACCCCTATTCACTTTTAAAACCGTATTTCTCCAGAGATTTGAAGACAATGAAGAAAACAAATAGACGTTTTTCAAAAATCATCTCTGCGTTCTTTTAAAACCTGTTTACAACCTTTGTTCTCCACTGAAAACTGAAGGACTCCACTTCTTTTTTATGAGTTTTAATGGCTTAATGAGTTGAAATTTTTTTTTCTCGGCCTAAATGAGTTTTAGGTGTACAACGTTAACGTCGTGGCACGTCATCAACAGACCACCTTCTATACGCCAGCTAGTTAATTTATTTTATTTACATTTACTATACCGTAATAAATAATTTTTAAAAGCCTTTTAAAGTAGCAATGTATCAAAATAAATCTTCTTTTTGGAATTTATTAACTAAATTCACCAAATTTTTTACCAAATACTAATTTTTATTTAAAAATTTTAAGTGTAATTTTTTTCGAATTTAATTAATTCAAAGAGAAGTTATTGTGACACCCTCCTGGTCTCTAGGAAAGAGTCTAACTGATTAGTGATATTACGTCTGTGGTTAAAAAACTGTCTGAATACATTGCAGCGTTCGCGAACAGCCGATTTTAAAACTTTCTTCTTCTTTTGCGAAAAAATGTGTGAAATTAGAACGTTTGAGCCAACCAAAACTAAGTCGGTGGGAAATCTGAGGTCTCTTGGCTGGAAATGAACTTTATTGAAAATTCTTGAAGTACTGAATGATTACTTAAGTTATTCAATAAGCGTTTTTTCTTTCCTATTTCATAAATAAAATCCTTCGTTTCTAAAAGAAATTTTCCGAAGCACACTTGTTGCGCTTTTCGTTCGTCGTGATTACTTCAACCAATCGGAACCCCAGTTTTTTATGATAGATTTTGATTCTTTTATTGAGTCTATTTGAGTGAAGCACCGTTTTAGCCCTTAAAGAAGTTATTGTGATACCCTCGACGTCGGTTTTTGGGGAAGGGTCTTCCAGACCCCAGAGGGTCAATTCGAATATTTCACCGATCTCAACTTTGTCTGTGGTGCCGGCCGGACGAAGCATTATTTCCGGAACTTTACAGCCACGATTTTCAACCGATTTTCATCAAATTTTCACCAATTACTTCTTTATTTTTTAAGAATTTTTGGTGAAAATTTGGAACGTAATTGGCTCGTTTGAAGTAAACGAAGTCAAAGTTCGAAATAAATGAGGGTTACCTTGAAAATCTTTCGCTTGCCAGTAAAACTTTTTTTTTAATCGTTAGCCCGTTTTCCCAGAATATTTCCTTTTCTGGGTACCTCGAGGTCCGGCAAGCCATTTAAAATTTTTTATTGAAAAATTTATTAAAGAGTTTTTTTTTTAGATTCGTTGAGAGTAGGTATTTTTTTTTTTTTAGTATTTATTAATTTATTAGGTATTTGTTAAGAGAAGGTGGAAGGAATGATAAAGTCGGTTGAAAAAATTTAATTACAGGGGGATGGATCCAAAGTGGACTTCAAAAAATGTTGAATAATCTGAAAACTTTCAAAAATGAGTCTGTAAAAAACCTAACATAGGATTTTGTACATATTGATTTTTAACTTTTTTGTTTTGTTTTTCAGGTAAGCCTTCGTTATAGTGTTTACTTTGTTTTTCAGCATCTATTCGTGATGGTTTAACCAGATTAAAATTTATTTGAAGGTAACTGGTAAATTATTTTCGATGTTTGTTATATCTTTTAGAAATCCACCTATTTTTTTGTTTGAACGTGGAATGTTTTTTACTCCTTTTTGTCGATATCGGATTCCACAGGTTTTGATTAAATTGTTTTCCAGACGTCTGTGGTTTTGGAAACATTGATCATTTAAAAGTAATTCCTAGTACTTTGAAGGTGAAATTGAAGCGCAGTACGTTTCTTATTAGCGTCTCCATAAAATGTTGTTAACTCGAGTTAGCTCTAAAGAAAGAAACAAGGTTTTCCGTAAATAAGAGAGAAACTTTAGATGGATCGTGTAAAAGAAGCCACTCACAACTTCTGTCCAATCCCGGTTTTGCTTCGGTGATCATTCGTTAAAAGAATTAACCCCTATCAGAGGTCGTGATTCCTTTGAAATTGTTTGAGTGAGAGAGAAAAAACAAATCAATTATTGGACTCCGCGAGGAGAGAGGGAATTCATAAAGTTAAAAACCACGACTGTAAAGTTTGAAGCAATAAGGCCCTCCGACTTAAAAGCATTAAGTTTCTTGTAATATAGGAAATGAAAGATGTTGTTCTTTTCTTTTTACCTTGCTTTTTTTTTTCTGTAGCGCCAGTGCCACTCTTCGTCTTCTCTGTTCCGGCCTTCACCATCTCCTTTTCCCATTTCTTTTCTTGAAAATACAATTTCATATATAAGCACCTTTGAAGTAGTTCAAAACTGGATCTGTCTGCCTCCCAACTCCTTGACTCTGAACTTTTTTTCCCCCCTTCAGTCTAGCTTATTATATTGCAGGTTCATTTTTTTCCCTTCTTTTCCTCTTTTCATCCGTAATAGCATGCATTTGGTTAAGAATGTAAGAAAAAAATCTACCTGAAAGTCAATTGTGTTTACTATCTTATAAAGTAATAATTAATATTTAAGTAGTTTTTTAATTATTACGCTGTCAATTTTATTAATTTTTGCTAAAAGCATTCCTGTTGATCTTAGAATCCATATTAAAAAGGAGTAAAACGTATTAAAAACGAGTAACGAGTATCTCTCTAGAATAAAAATCTCAGTTGCCTTTCTATCTCTTTGTATTAATTATACAGTTTCAATTAAGGTGGGTAATTGGATTTTTTATTATTATTTTTTGAAGAAAATAAAGGTTTAATTAAAAAGAATAATCTACATTGGCTGCCCTTAGGAATGAATGAGAAAGTACGGCAATCCTTATTACCTTTTCTAGGGTCTGTTTATTTATGTAATCTAGTTCAGTAATAAGTTCTGAAAGAGAAATGGAGAGAAGAGAAGTCATGTACACATTATAAAGGAAAACCAATTGAAAACCTGTTTTTCTATAAAATCATGTGCACGATGGTTCAGAAGTAATGGATCACCCCTTGTATTTTTTAAAGTGTCCAAGAAGACAGTCATATCAACTTGAAATTTTGCGTAGATTACGAATCTGAAATAATGAACTGGTTTGAAGAGCTTCCAACAAAACTTCCTTAAAGAGAAGGAATATGTAGGAGGGGGAAGTATAAGGAAGTATAAGGGGAAAGTATAACGAAGGGGGAGTATAAGGGAGGGTAAGTAGTATATAAGTGGGGAAGTATAACGGAGGGGGAATTTTTTTTCGAACAATTTCCAAGTTTTTTCAAGAAATTTTCTCAGTTTTTTCTGAAAAATTTTCCGAGTTATTTTTTTGATTTTCCGAGTTTTTTTTCCGAAAAATTTTCCGGGTTTTCTTTTTCTTTGCGCTTTTTTTTCTGAAAATTTTTTAAGTTTTTTTTTCGAAATTTTTTTTAAGTGTCAAGGTAGAAATAGTGGGCTCTTTGGTCTGGGGATGTGCCTCTCGTAATGGGTAGAAGTATGAAATTTCTCCCTACTATAAATATAATAATAATAACAGCCATATCTCCGCAATTTTTTCGAAATTCAAAAATCGCCCTCGTAACATTCTTGTTCACCGAAGAAATTGGTGTGGAATTTTGGTGAAATCGGTTGAAAACTGTGTGACCGGATGCTAAAGATCGGTATAGATCAATATTCGAATTTACTCTACGGGGTCTGTAAGACCCTTCCCCAAAAACCCGACGTGGAGGGTATCACAATAACTTCTTTAAGGAAGTTAAAAAAATTGGGGTTCTCATTTGAAATAACGAAGTTGGTGTCCCTCTGGGATACCCTGTACACCAAAATTAAAATTGTTAATTTCAATCAGTTCTTTGTCCAAAAACAAATGGTTCAGATATAACTTTTTTCCGATTTCAATAGTTTAATAAACTGAAAAATTGGTGGTATAAATTATATTTATCTTAGAAGTTGGACGGCTGGCCGGTCCCACGTACGATCGATTTAATGTCTGTCCTTAGGGACAGTTGTTTAGACAACCCTCATAAATCAGGTAACGAGATTATTGCGATGAGTCTTTAACGTTAATGGTTAAACAGCGTTTAAAATATTAACAATAACTTGTTTACTTCAAGGATTTCGTATTAAATAAAAAAGAGGTTTAAAAAATGAGATAAATAAAATATCAACAATCGCTGGGTGGGCGAAGGGTGGAGTAGCTTTAATGTCCGTAAAGATTATTTAATTGCCTGGAAGCGTGCCCAAACCTGAGAATATAAACGTCCACTACAGACGCACTCGAGCCGGCTCATCTGGCGAACCATAGAGCGAGCACACATTATTTACATGAGGGAGTAATGTATTAGCAGTAACTTCTCACTTCTGGTTTTTACCGTTTCGTATCTTCAAAGATTGGGAGAAAAGTGGTTTTGACTCAATTTATTACCTGTTTTTAAACTTTCTTTTTCAAGTTAAGGATTTTTTGTTAGTACCTGCCGAACATACAGTTTTAATAATTTTACACAGACGTTAGTACTTTTAAAACTTTCCGTAAACAAAAAAAAAGTTTAAAGGTTGGCGGGAACGCTTTTTGTTCATAATCAAAGGTGGTAGTTAATTTAAAGACTCTTTTAAGGACTTTCTCTCTTTATTTGGATCGAAAGTCGATGGCTTTGGTAAGTCTGGGATCGCTTAAGACCCAAGGGGCAAGAAGAGGTAAACATCCCATTCTATCTATTACACTCGCGAATGCGCTTCTAGAGTAGTTCCTACGATCGATTTCGTTCAGCTTGCACACAGCGCTTTCTCGTTTCAAAATCCAAATTGAATCGTACAAACAGAAAAATTGAGAAACGTAAAAAAAAAGTTATTTTATAGATAAAGGAGATTTAAAGGGTAGGTATATGTTCAATTAAAAAAGTTTGAAAATAAAATTGACCGTTTAAACGATGGAGTGTTTTGAAAAGGGCCTTTGGGGGTATTCAGAGAGAATAAGGGGGAGGGGGACAAAGGAGGAGTTTGATGGCCGTTGGTGCTATAATGGATTGGGTTTGAAGTAGTAGAACGAGGAAGTGCTCGACGGACATTAACTTTATATGCAAACTACTTGCGCGTACATCACCAACTCACACAACCCAAAACAACCCCTCCTAGCGCGTCGAGGACTACCACCCTTCACGATTACTAACAGCAAACTAAGCGCCGAACAGATAGTTAATCACACGAGCCCCCATTACCCCTCCGACTCCAAATTAAAGCTTAACTAGAACACTAAAGGCTCATCTACCCCAATACCGGTGTATAGAATGAGAGGAAACCGTTCTGGGACAAATCCAATTGCTATTTTATCCTTTTCTCTTACTTTTTTTTAAATTTATTCGGCCGCACTTTATTTTGCTTGTACCGTCTTTATTTTGCTTGTACCGTAAGCGCAGACCACATTTTGATCCTTACTATCAAATAATTAACCAATAATGAAAACACAGTGAAAAGATAGAAATGATTGTGATAGAGAGAATAGCTCACCTGACGAGGCTTTTTAAGCCGAAACGCGTCGTGAGATACCCATTATCTCAGTCATTTCTTCCTCCATTTTTGGTTAATTATTTGATAGCAAAATCACACCTCACGCAATAAGAATTAAAATGTAAAGGTAGGGTATTGCCATGACAGCAACCTGTCATAAAAATTAAAAAACCAATGAGGTGGTGAGTGGCTCTATCTCTTGGAGAACGGTGGCTGCGGTGAGCTTTAGGGAGACTGTTTGTTTCCGGCTTCCCGCTGTATACACTAAATCTCTCGGAGATAAAGACACAGTGAAAAGATAGAAATGATTGTGACAGTAAGTAATAAAAACAATAGCTAACCTGACGAGGCTTTTTAAGCCGAAACGCGTTGTGAGATACCCGTTATCACAGTCATTTCTTCCTCCATTATTGGTTAATTGATTTGATAGTAAAATACCCCCCCCCCCTTGCGGATTGCTCTCGCAATAAGAATTAAAATTTAAATTTTAATCCTAGATTTGAAAGAAATCAAACTATTGCAATGGGTGCAGTATTTACTCAGGGTTATATGAATCAAGTGCCGAGGCGTCTTTCACAGTACAGTTAAAAATTTTTCAGAAAAACTGAAGTTCGATGTAGAACACATTTACCCTTCGGAATCTGAAAGACCATTTTCGAAAATGTACGTCGCTGGCATCACATAATTTTTTTTTCTTTGAAATAGTACAAAAAAAATGCATCTAGAATATCCATCCCAAGATGAATGTCAATCCACCATACACGAACGTGAATCAAATCTTTCTGGACACCATTTTTCGAAATAAACTTAATTTTAAGGATGAAAGGGGCTAGCTAACTAAAATCCACTTTTTAGATGCGGAAAGGCTATTTGAAAAGCAAGTTCAAAACAGAAGACTGTTTTATCGAGTTATCACGAGTTTGGAGGTCGTCCGAGAAACCAAAATTAATGTTCTAGCGGTTATAACGAGTTCAAACTAATTACACACTTTGTTTTAACATACACAGCGTTTCCGACGTATTCCCTGCTGACTCGCGGCCATTTCGAACTTCCCCATTCCACTCTTTGCTACGTCTACTTCATCTAGCATCGTCTAATGTTATATTCAATTAACTTTACTTTTTAACATTCTCGATCTGATTTTTAAAAGCAAATGATAGTGCCCCTTTACATTCTCGCTCAATTTCGCAATAGGCTTACAATTGTAATTTGCATCGGATTTTACGGAGAGCACCATTAATGCCGTCCTCATAAAGACCAATGTTTCTTGTTTTAACGTAAACAATTAGTAAACGAGAAAAAAAAACTCCATAAGTTGTACCTATAATTTGCTGGTACGAAATTGTAGTTGCCAACCCACCGAACTTTTTTTAAAGAGAGAGGCGGTGGAAGACCATTTTTTCAATTAAAAAAAATTTACAATAATAATAAATTCGCAAAGAAGATAACTACTTGAAAGTCTGATGGAAATTGCTGCTGTAATGTGTTCCTCTCAATGGTGGCTGTTATTTTTTCTCTTTTTTTTTTTTTTTTTTTTTTTTTTTTCATGGCTCGAAATTTTTATTCATAAAATGACGAGTCCTTTTAATAGTAGGTATCAAAACATACAATCCGGCTCTGTTTGATACTATTGAAAATTTATATGAAAGATGAAATCTTTTTTCGACGAAAAGGGCTGAGTTGAACTGAAAGATTAATCTATTCGAAAATATGGCGTTTAGAAAAGAGTTAAGTCATCAAAAGGAAAACCATCTCCAAGATCTCCTTCGACGATATTCTGAAAACTACGAATAGAAATGCCGCAGTGTCCCATCTTATTCAGCTCATAAATACCTTCTTAAAAAGACTAAGAGGAGAAGGAAAAAATTCTAGGGCACTTCAATTGCTTCATATAATAAATGACTAAAAGATGCTTACCTCAACGTTCAGTCCTTTTTTTTAAATAATATGATAGATACGCTCTAGATCTGAAGTTGTACCTTTTACAAGTTAAAGGATTTTCGTGGTTCTTTTCAGCTAACTTACTTTCTTCTCATACGGAGACCTATAAAAAGTGTTTAACGCCCAAGTCGTTTTATAGCGAGATCCCGCTTCTCTTAAATTTGATGAGCAACCTTTGATGGAACTGCCCTAAATTTTTTTTTAGAGGGATCTTCCTTCACCATCTATTAACTGCCATATTTATTTCGTTTATGAGCGCTATAACCAATTATGTATTTTTTATCTTTTGGACACTAATGTGGGTTTGGCTTAAGATGTGGCAGTCATGACCTTTTGAGCCCCAAAGGCCCTTCCACAATTCGGACATGATGAAAGAGAACACTTGAAAGAAAACAAAACCAATGAAAGTAGATTACCAATTGCATTTGTCACTTTGGCGCTCCTTAATTTGGAAAGTGTAACAAATCGTCCACTTGACCTAATGCGTCTTTCGTTTGAAGCCCGACGTTCTCAAAACTAATTGGATTTAGTAAATGACCTTTCCCTTTTCATTCTCTTCCCCTTTTTTTTTTTCACTTTTTAAATTTCTGAATTTAATTCCGTTACATAGTAGGGCTCTTTGGCCTAGGGATGTACCTCTCGTAACGCTTAGAAGTATGAAATTTCTCCCTACCAAAAAAAATTAATAATTAAAAAGTGGCAATTTTTTTACAGCAAAAATTCTTAAAAAAATAAGGAGTAATTGGTGAAAATTTTTTGAAAATTGGGTTTGAAAATTTCAAACAGACATATCTCCGCCATTTTTTCGAAATTCAAAAATCGCCCTTGTTACATTCTTCTTCACCGGCTAAAGAAATTTGTGTGAAAATTTGGCGAAAATCGGACGAAACCTGCGGCCGTAAAGTGATCCGAAAAAAATGATACGGCCGGCCGGAACCACAGACAAAGTTGAGATCGTTAGATCCATTCGAATTGACCCTGCGGGGTCTGGAAGACCCTTCCCCAAAAACCCGACGTAGAGGGTATCACAATAACTTCTTTAAGGAAGTTAAAAAAATTTTCTTCCAAGGGGCAAAGATGGCGAAGAGTGAAGTAAGAATGGTTTCTGAACTTAGGTACTCTGGGAACAAAAGTAGGGTTGGAAAAGGACGATCGGTGCCTACTGACGCGATAGGGTTAAAATGAGAATGAGAAAAGTTTATCTCGCCTAATTAAAATAAAATTTTTACTTACAAAAATACATAATTAACTAGGTATTTCAGTTTAGCTTTTATCACTTACTTTAAGATGCCTTCAATTAACGAAATATTCACTTCTTATATAAAACTAAAAATTTACTTTTCGTGAATAAAAAATATTTACCATTTTAAAATTGAAAGAACTTTTTATTATTTGAAGAACGAGTATGTATGAAAAAATAGATTTGAGGGTGTGAAAAAAAAGTGGAAGGTATATTATTAGACTAAACGTTTTCATGGCCATTCATAACATGACGGGTTTCGGATGAAATAAGGAGGCGTTGAAGCTTGGAAGCGTTAATTATCGTTCTCATTATATTTAGCTACAGGAAAACGCTTTGAAACAAATGTTATATTCAGTTGCGTCTTATCAGTAACTTAGCAGTTTATCATTAAACTCTATATATAGCATATAGGTATATACGATTAAAGGTGTGGAAGACTCGTAGTTTTTTTAGTCCACTTTTCATCCAAAAGTCGTGTTTTTTATTTATGTGGCAAAAAGGTCGTGGGATGGACTTTTCGGGCCCATACATGCTTCAGCCTTCGGTGTTAAGGTTTTCAGCCTACAACGCTGATCACTCTAATTATCACATTTATTATTTTTTTACATTCACTCTAACTTTTTAACTCATCAAAAATTTTAATCACCGGAAACTGAAATTATCTCAATTAGTCTAATTAAAACGGAATCCCTCTCTGGTTTCGAGAGAAATTGTTAAGTGTAAGCACACATTCATTCTGGCATCCTATTAGTTCAATATTTTTTTAGAATGAGGTACTTTATTTTACTTCTCAGAATTTGTTAAATGAGCGAAGTTGTTCCATCATTAATTAAATCCTTGACTAGTAAAATTTATTCAAACATGAATTTTGAAATAATGATTAGAAAAATTTTTACTCAGTATTTTATTCTGAGGTCCATAGTTTATTTTTCACAAAAAATTAGATATAGTTTTGGTCATTATGGATGTATCTTAATAGTATCCATAACTACCAAAACTATATCAACTGGCTACTTGGATAAAGAGAAAAAGGAATAAAAAAATAGAGTTTTTTTTGTACATATATTTGTATTTTTTTAATAATTTTTGATAACAAGAATTTTCGAAATGGTTTTCCGTCGTCTGGGATAAAAGGAAAGAAGTTTTTTACTCCAGCACTTCCTTGTTCGCTCTGTTGAAGCGTAAGCTACTTGGAGTTTACTTGATCGGTCAAATCCCTAAATAATACGTAAAGGCACTAGTAGATGCATTTATCCGTATTCCGACGAAAATTCCGAGTTAGTAGCGCAATTTTTAATTGTTTCATCCCTACAATCAATTTTTAAGGTTTATATTTTTATAGTTGTTGTCATTTTTTTTCTTAAATACTTGATGGTTAAATCCGTCGCTACATTTTTTTAAAGTTTTCAAAATCTTAGTGGTTGAATTTTTATTCTCCTTCTTTTTAAATGACCCTTTTCAATTATTTGAGATTGAAGGGTGGAGTTTTGTTTGGAGCGAGAGACAGGTTTTTCCGACGTCGCTAAAGCTCTTTTAAAGCAGGCAATTGCGAAGAAATGGTTCGAACGGCGTCGAGGCGCTTGGTTATGGCGAAGGGCAGGAGGGGAGTGAAGTTTCCCCTCTGTTAAGCTATTAAGTCCTTCCCTCCGTGTTTCTAAAGTTGTTGTAAGGCATTTGGACCGGATGCAAGCCGCGCATCACTCGACACGTTCCACTCAAACTCAATTAGCAACTTCGCCGCTCCCGGCCCCTTCGAAACCCGCTTCGCTCATTCTCATTCTTTCCATTTTCCACCCTTTCTATCATCATTTTTATAAATCCGACCATTCTTTTTCATTTTATTTTTCCCGTCTTTTAATTTCAATTTTTATTCATATAATTCATATAATTCAATTTTACACGGATTAAACATAAATAAATTCTAAATTTTTAAAGTTGGGTGACAATTAAAAATTTAAGTTGTAGACATACGTTATTGAATAACGTGATCCGATTGCCAGGTATCCAAGGGAAATGGCGGATTTTTACGAATCCGAATATTTGGGACCGGATGGTGGGTGTTACTTCGGGAGTTGACCGGACGTGATTGTTCCGGAACACCGATTTAGCACGATTCCAATATATCTCGTCTTACTTTTAAAATGCTAGTCGGAGATAGATGGAGGGGAGGAAAAAAAAGTCAGCCTTTTTGTCTCGCATGTATTATGTATAAGGCGCTTTGGTTATACAGTTCGGCATATCTCTCAGGCATTGCGAACACGTTAAGCGCTCGTTCGGCTGCCCGTTTATGCGTATCGACCCCACCATTGTTGTGAACTGACGAAGTAATTATTAACTTCTTTAAAGAAGTTATTTTGGTTTTTGGAGAAGGGTTTTCTAGACCCCGGAGGTTCAAATCGAGATTATTTTTACCATCTCAACTTTGTCTGTGGTTCCGTCCGGCCGTCCGACAGTAGCATTTTTTTCTGGAACACTTTATGGCCAAAATTTCCAACTGATTTCATCATCACTCAACCTTCTGAATAGTTGAAAAAGAAATTAGCGCGGACGATTTTTGAATTGCGAAAAAATGGCGGAGATATGTCTGTTTTAAGTTTTAATTTTCCGGAACACTTAACGGCCACAATTTTCACCCGATTTGTGCAAAATGTTTACACCATGTTTCTCGGTCGATGAACCTGAAATTAACGTGGGTGATTTTTGAGTATCGAAAACATGACGTAGATATGCACGTATGAAATTATAAAAACTGCACCACGGCCGTTGGTGTGATTTTCACCAAATACCCCTTTATTTTTTACAAATTTTGGTGTGATAAAAAAAAAGAATTTTAACTTTTTTTTTTTTAGTATGGAGAAAGATACTTCCTCTCTTTGCGAGAGGGACATCTCTTGGGCAGAAAGTCCATTATTTCTACCTAGATACTTAAAAATATTTTGGGAAAAAAAAGGAAAAATAACTTTGAAAATTCCAAAAAAATTCTAAATTATTCTTCCCATCCATGTACCTCCCCTCTCTTATACTCCCCCCTCCTTGAACTTCCCCTCAGTCATACTTCCTCCTCCTTAATACGCCCCCTCCTATAATGTTCCTTTTTGTTTAGGAAGTTTTCAATGAAAGCTCTTCGCACTAGTATTCATACTTATCTAGCTACTGCAGGTTGTATTATTTTAAACTTCAAAAAAAACCTACCTCTAATACTCTAAGATAGCTTCCTCTCTTGGAATTAAAGATTTAATAAATTTTGTAAACAAGGCACCTTAAAGTGGAGGTGATATTTTCTTTATCACACATTTTCATTTCGAGGAGACCGAGATTTACTTTTTTCTTTCAAATGTCCTGCTTTTTTGTCCGTGACGTGACAGTAGAGCGAGGGTGTGAATGCAAATAGGCGTGAGGGCTTCCGACTAAAATAAATCGCAACTTGCGTAACAGTTGTGGTAGAAGTTGTAACTTGGTTTATGTCGTGAGTTACCTCCCTTTCCGAGGTTGATTTCTCCCTTTAACTTTGTCCCTACTTTTTAAAAATCATATTATTCCACCTTATTTTGTTCCCGTTTTTAAATTGATTTTCTCGTTTTGAGTCAGCTTCATTGCTCCAGTCAATAGAGGAAAAGGGCTTGGCCACGGTATGGGTAGGCTTTTGGCATAGTTCCCTAACTGAAATATCTACATATACCTTTGTCACCTCTATCGATTATAGAGTAGTCCTTATCCCTCTGGAACTGCCTGATATTGCCTCATAAGGATGCACGGATTCTCAAAAGCAAAGACAAAAAAAACAATTTTTTCCCTTTTTGTTACCCTAACCAAACAAGGAAAGAAGAAAAGGGAATTAAAAAAAGGACTTGGATCTTCAGTATTTTTCTCATAAAACAAATTGAAAACAGGAATTAATTAAAATCCTTTTTTATGGTTTAATATCTATGTAATTAATCCGTAATAAAGTATATAATGTCTTGATGCTGTGATAAAAAAAACTCTTTTTATGCCAGAGAAATCACCCAAAAAAAGTTTACGAAAGGACACTTGAACGTTTTAAGTTCTTCTTTCAAATTCAAAAGCTCGGAAGGAAATCTCACATCTACTGATTTCTTTGCTTTTGAAATCCACTTGAGATTTTGATCGATTATTTTTTTCCATCTACACTTCTCTATCGTCTCTATTATTTTCAGGGAAAAACTATTTATTCGGTGCGAGATCCTTTTTATGAACGAAAAGATCGACAACCAATTAAAAAACTAAGTGTTTGTGGCATACCCTTATGTTCTTTCGCGTTAAGTTAAGTGGTTTTGAGGGTAGTTTATTTAAAGTTCAATTTATATTATCGATTGATTCCTCAGATAATAGAAGAGTTGGCAAGTTGGAAAGGCAATCCAATCTGTGGAGGTCGTTGGGCAAGGTCTTGGATTCAATCCTCCTATGTTTCCGTTTGTTCAACACCTAAATTCGTCTTCTTCTTCTTAATGTATTAAAATTTATTCTTATCAGAAAACGACAGGTTACTCTCTAGGGTTATACTTATTAATGTAGTGCTAAATAGCTGGTCAGCACAAAGGACAACACAAGGGAAGCCAAATATCCCCACTAGGGATTTTTTTTTCCTACGGCTTCTAAAGGAGTTTTTTTTTTCATTATGATAATTGATAACCGTTAATTTTTATTTATTTATTTATTTATTTTTTAACGCACCAAAGGCTATAGCGGGATAAGGGGGCAAAATGGCCCTTACTCCGATTTGGCCGAAAAAATTCTAAAAGATGCCTCTTTATGTGAATAAGAACTGACATAAATTTCAAATCAAAAAACCGAACGGTTTTCGAGAAAAACGGGTTTATACTTTTTTAGAAAAACCTCAATATCTCGAGAACTAATGATCCCACAGAGCCCAACTTTTTTTAAAACTATATAGCATCTAAAGACGCATCTTTGAGAATTTATTGAAATTTTTCCAAAACTTTTAAGTGTGAAAAATTAATTATTATAAATTTTAAGGGGTCAAAAAAAGTGGTTCCCGCAAGGGGGGCGACACCAAATTAATACAGATTTTAGAGGGACCTAAAATATTCCTCTCATAATTTTTTCAGATTTTTTGAGGTGGTACTTCAGTATTTATAAATTTTTTTCTGAATTTTAAGCTGTTTTTCGCAATAAAAAGTGGTTCCCTCAGAGGGGTCGACACCAAATTAATACAGATTTTAGAGGGACCTAAAAAGTACCTCTCATAATTTTTTCAGATTTTTCGAGGTGGTATTTCAGTATTTTATAACGTTTTTTTCTGAATTATTAAAAAAAATATTCTGTTCGTTTTTTCTGAATTTTAAGGAGTTTTTCGCAATAAAAAAGTGGTTCCCTCAGAGGGGGCGACACCAAATTAATACAGATTTTAGAGGGACCTGAAATGTAACTCTCATAATTTTTAATTTCGTCATAATTTCGTCGAATCGGGCTCATATTCAATGAAACATCTGTAAAATGTTATTGTAATTTTTCACTTGTAATTTTTTTTTATGAAGTAAAATTAATTTTTAACTTAACCGCTCACTTTTTTATTGCGAAAAACTCCTTAAAATTCAGAAAAAAACGTTATAAAATACTGAAATACCACCTCGAAAAATCTGAAAAAATTATGAGAGGAATATTTTAGGTCCCTCTAAAATCTGTATTAATTTGGTGTCGCCCCCCTTGCGGGAACCACTTTTTTTGACCCCTTAAAATTTATAATAATTAATTTTTCACACTTAAAAGTTTTGGAAAAATTTCAATAAATTCTCAAAGATGCGTCTTTAGATGCTATATAGTTTTAAAAAAAGTTGGGCTCTGTGGGATCATTAGTTCTCGAGATATTGAGGTTTTTCTAAAAAAGTATAAACCCGTTTTTCTCGAAAACCGTTCGGTTTTTTGATTTGAAATTTATGTCAGTTCTTATTCACATAAAGAGGCATCTTTTAGAATTTTTTCGACCAAATCGGAGTAAGGGCCATTTTGCCCCCCTTATCCCGCTATAGCCTTTGGTTTCAAAAATAGTCCGAGCTATACTCATGATCTCGCGAACTTAAAAAAAAAAATCATCAATTTAGTAGTAAGTTAAAATTTAAAAATAATAAATGGTTTGTGATATAAATTATGTAATTTTTAAAGTTAATGTTATAATATGTAAAGATTTCTGGTGCCAAAAAAAATAATGTTTTGATACGGTACTTACCATTATTGTACTTTCATAGCTGCCCTGAAGAGGGGGATGGATCATCCCCGAAAATGTCGGCAAAATAAACTGATTTTCAACTGCCAAGGCTCCTATATTTATCCATAAACCCACCATCGTTATATCTTCACTAGGATAAGCTCAACATCATTATTATGAATTTAATATTTTTTTGCGTTGTAGTAGGTATTATACTTTTATGTGATCGACTGAGCGGAAGTGAGTTGCAAGTTGATAATAAAATTTGATTTGAAATATAGCGAGACGGTTTTATGCTTATAAGCTCTTATAAACGTGACGTTAGAATATAGGTCCCTAGAGGAACAAGTGGGAGGAAAGGATCAAGCGATTAAATAATAATTGAATAGAGTGAAAGAGAAGAAAACTCCTCCATATTTTATTGGTATTGATTGACTATCGTGGTCTTTTATCGTCGTTTTGAGTGGAGTCGTAAATGTAAAAAGTCCTTTTGAGGGAGTTGCTCTTGTATTTTCTTACGCCCGCGTCAATTGGTGGTAGAGAGTGGGACATGAATTTTTAAGCTCTGACGATGGGAGCGCTTCAAATGAGCGCTATGTGAACCGCGTACGTTATGAGAATACCCCTCTTCTCGTCTCTATCATCGCGAAACGTAGCTTTGAAAGGGCGGGAGTGAGAGGGAAAAAAAAAGATCAAACATTGACTCAAATAAAAACCTTGGTCGGGAGTAAAGAGAGGAAGGCTTTATGGTTTTCAACGTTTCTGAGGTTTCCGGTTTGATGGTGATTCTGGTGGTAAAGGGGTAGTGAGTAGGAGGATCGGGGATAAACTTTACTCCATGAAATACGGTCAGGATGTCACAAGGAACAGAAAGGAAGGGTCGACAGAGGAAGAGGGCTTGGCTAAAGTGTTCTCTACTTAAATCTTACCTCAATCGATTTCCTTCCTCTGTCTACAAAGAACAAGGACGCTTTCTCTCTACAACATGAGCGCAAGACCTTAACCTTCAAAACTGATAAAAAAATTAATACATGAAACCTTATTCCTTAAAGTGAACTCAGTTGAATCTATCAACTTTTGTTATTCCAACCTTCATTTTAAGCTTTCAATCGTTTCATCATTTTCTTGTCAACAAATTTTCAACAGAAACTTTTGAATAAAAGAATCGCATCAGAATTAGTACTTCTTCTTCGACGATACCTCCCCGAAAAATACGGAAAGAAAATTGGCGCACAGGAAAAAAGTAATCGAAATTGTTTTTGCATGGGCGGAACGCAACCGCGTTCCTTCATATTCCAAACTAATCGATTAAGGCAAAAGGGCTACTTGAAAAAGTTTTATGGTTTTACGGTTGGGTTTTAGGACCCCCACGTGTTTTTCAAGTAAAAAAGAAAGAGGAATAGGGTTCAGTCGTTTCGTTTAAGTCCCACAAAAGGCGTAACTTATTGAATAGCCTTAGCTAATAACGTCCATCCTTAAAACTTCTTTTCCATCTTCGATATTGCGGAGAAAAAAAAAAATTAAATCTTTGAAAAATCTTATTTTCCTATTTTATTTTAGAGCTTCTTCTACTTTATTATAGTACGTATAGTTTATAATAAATACTATTTATATACATTTTAAACTATAGGATGAAATCGTATGGTCACGATTCGTTAGAGACTTTTTTGAAATTTTTTGAAGTGTAAAAATCTTCCAGTATTATACAAAAAGACATCTTTCAGAGTTTTAGGATTTATTTAAAATTCTTAAGGATTCGGTTCAGTCTGAAGTGGAGTTTTCTCTAAAAGGGGAAAAAATTACCAACAAGCTGAAAGAAAAAAAAAAGGACTGGGCGCTTTTGGCTTTTCTGGTTTATATACCGCATATAATTTATTTTCTTCATAATTTACCTCAATAATAAAAACAAAAGATTTCTTTTTGCTTTCTTACCTCCTTGTAGAGTAGTCAAAAATGTTAACCTGAAATTCCTTCAAATAACGGGTTATCTTGAGGGTATACTCCAGCCGTAACAATTCCAATTCCGCCCTTTTGTTGAAGGGAAAAAACGCACAAAAAAGTACCTACAATGGCCTTTTCCCTCTAATCTTTGTAGAAGCTACATTACACAATCCATTGGATAATTAGGTTTGCACCGAGCGCAAATTGCTTTCGATGTATCACCCAGGGAGGCCATTAATTAATCATAATGAGAAATACGGACAAATAAAACATGATTTAGGTTTATAATTCATAAAAAATATTATTTTTTTATGTGTTTACACGACTAATTAACGAATGATGTTAATTGAACTTATATTTACCAAACTCCCATTAATTTTATTATTTTATTTTTTGATTAATGAATTCATCTGGATGATCAAAGTTCACCAAGAAACACCCTTATAAACATTTCCCTCGGTAATTTAGCCGGATAACACTTTTTTAATTTTTTTCGACGTTCGATGAAGCTTTATCGGATTTTCTTCTTTCACCATGTTGATTAGTTAATAATGTTAAAATTTGTGATTGAAGTGAAAGGCTTTGGTATTTTAGACCATATCTTTTTCATTAAATATTTATTTTAAATATTTTTGTTAAGTTTTGCATGCTAAATTGTTTATATTATCCTTTAAATATTTTGTTGTTATATTGTTAACTTTTGTTTCTTATATTGTTTTTTGTTTCAATTTTGTATTGTAGAGGGAAAAAAAGTTACGAAGAGCAGAAAACACTGATTAGCAAGCTAATTAAAATTGTTGTTGCATGTCAAAATCTAATAATAATCTAGTTAGTTAAGTTCTATTTATTTATTTATCTTTTCCATTAAAAATATATTTATGACGGAATATAAAGCATTTTTGTTAAGTTTTACATGCTAAATAGCTTATATTATATTCTAAATATTTTGTTATTATTTGTTAATATTCTCACCAAGTCATTTACTACTACTTAATTAACTAATCAGTTGAATCTGCTGCAAGTTTTTATAATCTGTTCAAATTCATTTCTAGTCGCAAAAAGTCTTCTATTTAGAATTATTATTTTAACAATTATTTTTTATAGCACTAATCTAGAGAATCATAGAGCACTTTTCCCGCCTGAGACACCTTGGGTTAAAAAAGTTTTAATCTAATTATGTTTGCCCATAGCGATAGTGCATGTTGTTATTATTAAAATAAAAAAAAAAGAGCAGAAAACAATAGGAAAGAAAGGAAGTATAAGGATAAATCAAGGGGACTTGGTCGTCGCACGTTTCTACCTCGATAATAAAGTTAGCTTTTCCTTTCGGACAAATCAAATGGACGGCCTAAACCTGATTATTGAACCGCAGAATCCGCACCAAAGCACGAATTTAGAGTCTAATCAAAATCGAAACCCATCCTTATGTAAAATCATACCTAATTTTTCACCTACCTTTACCAATATTTCAAATTTTTCAACTCACGAATAACGCTCTAGTGAAAGCATTGTGAACTAACGTAGTAATTAACGTGGTGTTAAAGCCAATACAAGACTTTTCGATCCGATTAACTAGACATTGACTGAATTAAAATTAAAATGGAGCAGCATCAACAACGTATATTATTCGTATTCGGTCTACGAGAGCGAAAAGAATGAAAGGTTACATTTAACGTAGGTTATAGTTTATTTTATTTATGCCTCGTTTCTTCAATCTTTATTATAAATATTTTAATATTATATAAAAAGTAATAAAAATATAAATGTTATAATTCATATTTTTATCACGTAAATTTTATTTGGTTTCGTGAATGCGGTCTGTGAGCTAACGGAGTCAAAACGAACGTGGTTTTAGAGCTACACGAGAAGACCTTTCCCTTTATTTTTTCTCGTTTACGAGAAGGGCGAATTCTAAATCTCTGAAACTCTATTAAAATGAAACCAACATTTTTGGGAACAAGTAGATTACTCGTATACTGTGTGCATCTTCAGTGAATTTCATGAATTTTTCGAACTGATTTATTCCATAACTATGTAACTCCAAAAAAGACGGTTTTCCCCTCCATCTTAATTAGTTCCTTTCCAAATAAAGGGTTAAAAGTGGGTGGTTTTTTTTGGTTAATTGAAAGCTCATCTGAGAGCCGCCGTGCTTACTTCATTTTTATATCTATGTAAATATTTATTTTATTTTTTGTTCATCTTTTAAGTCTTAATTAACTTCCTCAAAGAAGGTTGTTGCCATAACGTTGATAGGCCTCCGTTTTTTTAGGTCTTCCAAACCCCAGATGGAAAGACTTTAGTAGAATGGAAGTCTACCTACAAAAAAAAGTCACCACTTCACACCAATCCCAAAGAATTAATTTTATATTAATGGGTACAATAAAAAAATACTGATGGGACGAAGCTATCGGATTTTCGCTAAAATATTTTATTTATTAAGGTACCTTGGAAACAAAGATATGTCGTATAAAACTTGGCGACGAGGTTTGAAAAGTAGTAGGGTCGGATTTTGTTTTATTACCCCCAGAGGGGGCATATGTGTCAAAGTGACTGTGATATAGCATGGCTAATGTTATTCACGAGGTACCACCTTCACTGCTTGATTTCGACTACAACTGAAGCAGCTGGATATAACAATGTTATTGTTGTACCCTTGAACTACAAAAAAAAAGCCAAATATTGAGTTAGGTCTCCTTTTTTTTGGTTTATCTTGTTTTAACTTGGTAGAATCGATCAAAAGTTGTTATTCATTTAAATATTTGTTGGTTGATGGAATATGTTGGTTATACCAATACCCATTAGTATACACCCTGTCTAAAGTGATAATTAACCTAAATTATAATGTACCTACGTCACTGGTGGTTGCCATTTTTTTTTCTTTGAGTAACTTCATTGGGCAGGCTCCAGATAAGCACATTTTTCTTCTTGGGAAAAAAACATCGCTTTTTGGTCGTATCGACATAGAAGTTGGTTTCTGGGAAATAATATGCTGGAAATTTCCTTCGGGGACCCTCAAACAAGGATTGATGATTCAGACAAAATTGAAGTGAAGGGCCTTTCTTCTGACGAACAAAAAAGCAATTTATTTTATATTTCCCTGATCAAAAAATTTTAAATTTTTTAATGTGTGAAGGATTGCGGTTTCTATTTTGTTAATTATTAACGTTGAGAAACCAGAAATGTTGGAGAAAAGCGAGATCTTACCCTCAGGTGTTGAACAGCTGAATCTTGAGGTATCATTAGCCAGCAGAACTGGTCTCCCTTCAAAGTAACGATCCACTTGCCTTTAAGGACCAATTACGAACATAAACACCCTTGATTTGTCTTCTCTTATGTTAAACCTTGCCAGAGAGTTATTTCTTTTATGACAGTTTTTTATGACTAATTTTGTTTATACAGGGTGTCCCAGAGCGACAAACTTCGTTATTTTAAATAAGATCCCCTATTTTTTATTTCAGATCGTAATCATGCAAAATTTCAAGTTGATTTGCTATTCATATGACCTCTTCGGATAACTTTAAAAATGCCAAAGGCGTTATTTTGCTCTAAAATCCGTTAAAATTGACCTGACCAAATTTTTTTTTCTTTAATTTATTTTTTTCCTAGGATTCCAATTACCACGGATTTAAGCATTTACATCTTTGCATTACTAGTTAGAAAAAAAATTGTTGTAGTATCCAAATTGTTCTTTGAAAGGAAAAAGAACGGTTGAAGGTTGCTTCATGCAATGGAAGGTGGTTTGCGGGTAATGGGCCGGGGTGGGGGTTTCAATGACCGAAGAGAAGCTGGGGCTCGGGGAGGCTCCTTAAACTTTTTACAACAGAAAATGTTCTTGGCTTCTTACCGGTAACAAGACGACCCCGAAAGATATGAAACTTTACATTGCATTTTCAACTTTTGTTTTCAAACTTTCTTTATTCATTCATCGGATCTGAGCCAGGATTTTCGAAGCGGATAATCCCCTGGGAAAGGCGCTGTTTTGAATTCGCCGCTTTCGCCCAACTTCCTTAATCTAATTATTTTATTTTATTCATTAGTTAGGTATTTAATGACTAATTTAGTAAATTATCGATTTATATTAAAATAAGGATATCTTATTTTCCTTATTTTTTCAGGAAAAAAAAAGTTATAAACCCACAATGGGAGGTAAAATCGTTTAAATTGAATTAAATTTTAATGAATGGATAAAAACAAGATGGAAGAGGAAGCTACAAAATGTTTTTTGATTCCTTCCTGTTTTTATCCCATCCATTAAAATTTTATTTTTATTGAGGGGGTTCTCTCTATTATTTCTTTTTATAGATTGTTTTCTAATGGATATATCGCTCAATTTAAGGGTTTGAACCTATCCTTTTCAAAAAGTAAAAGCCCGATCGCAAATTCCTTAGCTTTTTTAATTGCCTCTTTCTCATGACATGAAATAAACGCTGGGCCGTCTAGGATCACGCTAGGATCTTAAACATTTTGGGACCTAGCGTATTTCTCTGAGGTACCCATTTTTTCATCTACATATTCTGACTTTCTGCCTCACCCTCATTAGCACTTTTCTCTTTTAGATACTTTTAAATTTTTATATAAAATTGTTGAGTGTGAAACGCTCGTCAAGTGGACTATTTTAAAAAAATAGTTTGGCTTAAAAAATTTTACCCGTGATTTGCGAAGATCGCTTGAAATCTTCAAAATTTATTATGAAAATTACCACGTGGTAGACGAGAAGGAAATCCTGAAGAAAAGGATGTCTCTTGATTAAAGGCGCTTTCGTTAACTTGGAAAATGAAGTCGAGAAGAAAAGGACTGGAAGATGGGGTATTAATCATTCAAGAGCACATCGACAAATTTCAGTTGCTTTTCTGGATCAAGGTTAAACTGAAGGACTAGACAAGAGTAATCCCTTCAAAAACACCCCTTCTCGCAAAAAAATTTACTTCAACAGTCTAAAAAACGTTATGACATCTGAAAACGAATGGGCTTGCTCCTTTTTTAATGTGGTATAAAGTTTCTTCTCTTGAATTAATTATTGGTTTAGAAAAAAAATGACATAATCGTTAACATCTAAATTTATTTTTGCCGTTTAATAGTCTTTCGGTAGTATAGAAATACAATAATAATTGATGCAGCCACCTACCGGTAGGAAAAGTACAAGTTTGTGAGCTTCCAACGAAACTTCCTTAAAGAGAAGTAAAAATTTAGGAGGAGGAAGTATAAATGAGGGGAAGTATAACGGAGGGGTATAAAGGAGGGGAAGTACAACGGAGGAAGTATAACGGGGGGGAAGTACAAAGGAGGAAATATAACGGAGGGGAATTTTATTTTTTTCTAAAAATTTATAAGTTTTTTTTCTTTCTTTTTTTTCAAAAACAATTCCAAGTTTTTTTTTTCGAAAATTTTTTAACTATGTAACAAGGTAAAGTAATGGGATTTTTGCCCCAAGGAGTTCCCTCTCGTAGCGGAAGGAAGTATGAAATTTGTCCCTACTAAAATGATAATTAATGTACAAAATGATAATAATGTACTAAAATGAAAATTTTTTCCACCAAAAATTTGTAAAAAATCGTCGCGTTACTTCTAACACGGACAAGTCATTTTTCCAAGGTTTTCAGGAGAGCCAAAATACGGATTAATTTCTCATTTGTCAATGCACCTGTGGCTAAACGTGAACTACGCGTTTTTGTTGACTATCGGGTTAAATTCCAACGGAATTCGATCCAGCACAAAATTTCCATCGAAACAATGCCTAACTCATATGATAAAAAAATGACTTGTCCGGTGTTAGAACTAACGCGACGAAATATAAGAATGTAATTGGTGAAAATCCGACCAACGGTTCGGCCGCAGCGAATTTTTTAAAATTTCACAGACATATCTCCGCCATTTTTTCGAAATTCAAAAATCGCCTCGTTAGTTTCTTGTTCACCGACTAAAGAAAATTAAACTACTTCTAGGAAGTTCCGGGGCCAGATTTATATTTTTAGGAAAACTTGTCATTCTCCGTAAAGTAATGAGCCCTTCAACAATTTTAATTCACTTTATTAAAGTATTGATTTATGCAGTATTTAATTATTAATTAATTTTTAAAGTACTTTTTCTATTACAAGCCACAGGCTCTGTTTACCGCTTACCAATGTAACCAATCATGGCTCAAATGTAATTCGTTGTAATGAATTAATGCGATTTTATCATTTTGGAGTGTTCATTTCGTAGGCGGATGCTTTTAGTTGAATATCGACCGAATCGTTACAAGAGGAAAAAGGCGACGTTCTGGTGAGCAGGTGTCCGAAGATGAGAATGGGGACAGCATTGCCTCGGATAATCTGGCCGGATGTTTAATGGAGGTGTCGACCTCTAGGTCCTTTTAGATTTAGAATGGAACTCGATGGAATTAATTTAAATAATGGATGAACTTTTTTTAATCATGTTTTTTGTCTTTTTTTTTGTAGGTTTATTTACTGACTATCTAGAGCGTCAGATGAATGAGACGGTGATAGAAGGTCTTTTAGTAATCCTCGGTACCATACTGTTTGAACTGAGAACCTATCTAAGTAGGCTTACTTCTTCTTGTTCAACTCCCTTCCCCCATCACTGTCCTAGCTTAACTCGAATAATTGTTTGCTCAACACCCGGGAACAAGAGTTTCGTCCAAGAACAGTTCAAACCTTCCTGCTCGGCTCCGCTACTCGCTTCCTTCCGTTTAATCCTTGAAACAACGTCAACTCAGGCCGTCCTACTTTGTGGCTCCTACTGAATATTGGATTTTCCAACTTAAATCTTCCAATCATCTCTCCTTGACAACTTCGGTTTGCTTTAGTTCTCCATTTAAGAAATAATAAATTATTTAAAATAAAAGCATGTCCATTAGAGGTCAAAGGATGCATCCAACTGTCAGTAATCATTCATTTTTGGTTTAGTTTTCCTAATTGTTATTCTCCCGTAAACCATGAAAGGGTTAATTTGGCTTCCTTCTTTTTTTGCGTTCGTTAAATTTCTATTTTAGACTCTAAGTGCTTTTCCGCGCCATCTCCCCAATTCTCCTTTGAATTGAATTAGGTTTAATTTAGAAGTTCACCCTATTGACTCTTGATTTTAAAACAAACTCCTTCAAAGAACTTTTCGGGACGCATTTAGTTCGAGCTTAAAACCAGCGGAGATTTGTCAACAATGACGAATCTCAGGGTGAATTTTCCGCCTCGGCGAAAAGGTTCGAGAGCGGGGACTGAGCGAATGGCGATGTGGTGGGGGGGTGTTAGATCTAATTATAATGGGGGCGGGAGGAAGGGAGTGAGAGGAGGAAGAGGATTCATGTACCACCGAAGTAAATAAAGGCCTCAGAGACTCGTTTGTTATTCCAAGCCGAACTACTCCGGGAGTTCACTAAGTAAACCCAGTTTTAAAATAGAACGTGAATTGGGACAAAATGACACCCCCTTCCATTCTTTCCCACTTTTTATCCAACTTTTTCCTCCCTCAATCCTTCATCTTTATTAAATGCCCAAAAACGACAACTACGTAATGAAAAATTACATAATTGCTCAACAAAACTAATGATCTTATGTGGATGTAACCTTAAACATATACAAATTTCGCTTCTCCGAGGAACTAGCTCATTTTTTCGTATAATTATCATTTTACCCAATGCGGTTTCAGAAATTAATTAAAAATTGGCTTTTTAATTTTAATGTGTTTGAATAGTCCTTTTGGCCTTCAAGAAAGCTTGAGGACTTCTCTTATACGTCAGCAAATTTATCAAATGACTATTGATTCTTCCATCAATGGTTGCTCTGTAATTGATAGGCTTGTCTTACTTTGAATTCACCGTTTCGCGAGCTGAATGGGGTCGGGGGAAACGTTAAAGGCGACTGACAGCTTTCTGACGCTCGTGCTCTTTAACATAACATTATACCCTAAACGAAGATTTTATAATCATTGTTAACCATTTTCTGTTGTAAAATATTATGATGGACAATTTATTTATCGCTGTTTACTTTTGAATTTTTTTCTGTTTATTTTTTTATCCAGAGGTGTTTCTGAATGATTGCCTATCCCCTTGAAAATCACCAAAATCATTAATCAACTTTATAGTTTATTATTTATCAGAAGAATATTTCCTTTCTTGTGGCTTGAATAATTAAAGAGGACTTTCTAGCGATTTACCTTCCCATCTACTAATTTCGTTATTAATTATCAATCCGTTGTTAAACTACCGGTAACTTTCTTGTTCGTATTTCACATGGTTTCTCATAAAAATCATGCTGACGTCATGGAAAATTCAATGGCGTTGTTAGCTCATCGATTCAGACGCCTGCGGCTACCTCACTAACTATTTCTTAGTAACTAATAAACCGTTCGCGATGGACGATCGATCAATACCGAAGACCATTTTGACCCTGGAAGACCAACTTTTGGTGGGAAAGTTTCCAGGCGGCTTTCTGGTTGGAACATTTTACACTCGGGGAATGGAGGCATTTTTAAGGCCCGAAAAGTTGCATAACATTTAAATAATTCTACGCACCTTGAACATGGTTATTTTTATCCCATTCGATCCTATTATGGAATAAATTACAATAAAGTAAAGAAAATTGATCTCTTCTAAGTCGAGCCTGTTAATAATTTTCATATCAAAATCGGAATATGCTTTTAAATATAGTTTAGATGTACGAGTAGATCAAAGTTATAATAAGTTTAATATGCAAAAGGAGCGAGCGTCGGTTGCGGGTTGGCTTTGGGCTTCGGTATAATGAGGGGGCATGGGGCAGTTAATTTCGAAGTTTAGCTGTTTTTCTGGTAGCGGAAGGGTGTAATGTTATGTAGATTTGAGTTCTATTAAGGAACGCCAAAAAAAGGAACACGGGTTACGCCCCATCGCTCGTCTACTCTCCCCTTCATGACTCAAATAGGGACAATTTTCGTTTTGAACATTACCTACCCAGTCCTTTTTTGTTTAAAGAAAAAGGAAACAAACTTCACTTTGAATTACCAAACTCCTTACTGTTCTTTTTAAAGAACGTTTCTTGGCTTACAAATCATTAGACTATTTTAAATTAACGTTTTTTTTTGTCCCGTCCTCACTACCAGCAACTTAAAAAATGTTCTTATAACAAAATTTCAAAGAAAATATCGTGACATTGTTAGGGTGAAAATTGTCTGAAAACGCCTTATTAGCAAGGATATCAAATTAATTAAAGCCATTTCATTTTTATCCTTCATTAAATAGTGGCTATCATATGGGGTCTAAAAATATACAGCAGTTTTTTACGGTTTATTTCTTGAAGGAAGGAAAAATTGTGTTTTATTTTATACTTTCCTCCAAATTATGATTCTTCTCGTCGTGTTCCTACTGACGTGATTGTCGTTCTAAGAGGATGACGCTTGAGTCGCTCGTGTGTTGTCCCCTCTATTATGTTTTTCAATCAAAACTCATAGACACGTTGAATCGTTATAAAGTAAGGGAATGAAAAGGCAGTTTTGAACTAGTACTACATATCGCCCTCGTCGAGTAAAACGGATGGTGAAAATAACAATCGGACCTTAATGCGAGGTGAAGAGTACATCTCTCCCTGTTTCGACGTCACTGGGGTGGCGGAGTAAAATGACTCCAGTATTTACCCTCTCGCTCGCTCTCCCAACTGAACGCAATTTGAAATATTGTCGCTTTCGAATGAGAGAATGAGTTCCACTAATGAGACCACTTGTCTCGCCTTCACAGAAGATAGTTCTGCTCCGGCCGCAACCGGAAAACGATCTACGCTATTAATTTATGAAAGTTATAGATGCAAAGACCATTGGTCACCGTGAGAAGCTGAGTCTGCATCCGTTCACACGCCTAGATGCCGCTTCAGCTACTAAATTCCTTATTCAACATTTTGATAGTTCATATATACCCCCTTCTGTAAAAGATAAGCAGTCTCGTCTTACCATTGTTAATGTGCGTTTCGCTTGTGCTTAATAAAATTTTTTAAAAAGTACTTTTCGTTAAAATAAATTTTAACTGGCGCAGTCGGTAGGACATAGTTGTCGAAAAATAAAATTCGGTTCGTTTCAACGATTTGCAACTATAAACCTCCTAAAAGAAGACTCCGAGGAAATCGAACTCAACTCTGTAGAATGAACGCTTCATTCTTGCTTTTATTGTAAGTACCCTTATACCGAAAGATACTAAGAGAAATTGATGTCAGTACTGCTTTCTCTTAAGGAAAGAAACTGATCAGCAATACTGCTCTGTTACCCGACGGTACATTCCTCGTAAAAATTGGAAAAATTAATTTGAAGAAATCAAAGAAAACAAAAATGGCACAACAGCCAATCAACAATAATTTTGTGGCCTTAGGGCCCGAAGAAATAGGGGTATTAGTGACCCACATAGTGGCCGCCCTTGACCTCAACCAGAGGCACCATGAAGCCAGAAATCCTTCAAAAGAGGATTATAATGCAATACCAGAATTCGCAGGGGAACCTGAACTCTTAAATAACTTCATCCAAAGAAGTGAAGAAGTTCTCAGTCAATTTTACAACGCAGAAAGACCGGAAGAATATAAGAATAAAGTCATTATAAACAACATCAAGGCCAAAGTAAAAGGCAAGGCCGCACAGCAAATTTTTACGCAAAACATCTCCTCTTGGGAAGAGTTAAAGGTAGCCCTTTTGGCAAATTACAGTGACAAAAGGGACGAGGAGACTCTGATCCTTGAGTTAGCGCGTACGAAACAGGGAGCGCAAGAAAACCCTTTCCAATTTCATGGAAGAATTCAAAAATTATATTGCCTCCTGGTGGCGAAATTGAATAACTCCCCTACGCAGTACACTATAACAACCCTCAAACTGATGGAAAAAGTGGCGTTAAGAACCTTCTTAACCGGGCTAGCTGGAGAAACAGGAAGGCTTCTCATCACCAAGAGCCCCGCTAGTCTCAACGAAGCGATTGCCATCTTAACGAACGAATATCAATTCCCCGTAGCATACAAAAGACAACCGGAAATGCAACAAAAACCAGGCCCATCAAACCAAAGATACGCCGGAGGACAAAACCAGAGAACTCCTCAACGATCTTACCCTCAGAAGGGACCTCAACAACAACAGCAACAACAACACCAACAGCGACCTCCACCACCGCAATACAAGGGAAACCCGCAGAAACATCAAAACCAGAAGCCACAATCCTCTTCTATCCAACAACCAAAGACGCAGTATGGTACAGAAAGATACATTCCGTACCATCAACGTACTCCAGACACCATGAGCTACCAAACTACTTTAACTCATGAAGTACAAAAGGAAGTACCTATAGAAGAAGACGGTCAACAATATGAACAAGAAGAAGACGTACAAGACCACAATCAGGATGACGCGAATGATTTTTTAGACGAGAGCAGCGACGAAGAAGTGGCTACGTAATCAACAAAAACAACAACCAAGTAACAATAGAAAATAAGAAATCTCCTTCCCCTTCCAATAAACCCCTAGAGATTTCCCTAAATATTAACTCCACCCAATCACTACCATATTGCACGACCCATGATACTCATTTAAAGGTCTAATTGACACCGGAAGTTCTAGTAGTTTTGTTAGCGGAAAAATAATCGAAAAATTTAATCTTAAAACCAGAAAAGATAACTTTTTAGTTTCCACAATTCATGGACAAACCCGAGGATCCCAAAGCGTAGAAATGCCCGATAATATGTTTTTCAAAAATTTAAAGACCAATAATAAATATTTTGTTTACGACTTTCATCCAGCGTTTGACATGTTGTTAGGACATGACAATTTAAAAAACATGAAAGCCGCCGTGCAATTCGACAAGAATATTATCTCGGCTCAAGGAGACGAGGCTGAGATAAAGTACTATCAAATTCCACAAACGCCCACTGTTTACAAACTAGACTCCCGCTCCGGTAAGCAAATTCAATTACATTTCAGCACTTAAAAAATGGGTTAGCCGTATTAGATCACAGAAAAATAGGGTCGATCGAGATTCCGAACTGTTTAGTCCAAGTAAAAGACCACATCGGACACTGTTATGCAATAAATACCTCAGATTCAACGAAATCTCTCCAGATTAAATCCCTTAAGGATGACCATTTTGAAGAAATCCCTGAGGAGAATTTCGCTATACCTCCAAATTCAAAACCCTCTACCCACTTAACGTCTTCTTACAAAAAGGCGAAACTCCAAAAATTATTACCATCCGTTAGAATAGACCATTTAAACCCGGAAGAACTAGTGGAAGTAAAATCCCTTATCGCTGAATTCGTAGACGTCCTATACGATGAAGAAGAACCACTGACTAGTACAAACATGACAAAACACATAATTAAAACGGTAGACGAAATCCCCGTCTACTCGCGGTCATACCGGTACCCAGAGATTTATAGAAAAGAAGTCCAGGGGCAAATCAACAAACTTTTAGAAAACGATATTATCGAACCCTCCAATTCCCCATATAATTCCCCGATATGGGTAGTGCCAAAAAAACCAGACGCTTCGGGAAAAGTAAAATTCCGCTTAGTCGTCGATTTTAGACAATTAAATCAAAAGACCATCGATGACAAATATGACCTCCCCAATATCGAGGATATCCTAGCTAAACTAGGGAGATGCAAATATTTTACAACCTTAGATTTGGTGTCAGGATTTCACCAAGTCGAGATGGAATCGAGCAGTATCCCAAAAACGGCTTTCAGCACCGAAAACGGGAAATGGCAATTCAAGCGAATGCCGTTCGGCTTGAAAAATGCCCCAAGCACGTTTCAAAGATTAATGGACAACTGCCTTCGCGGGGTCCAAAATGAGATCTGTGCCGTTTATATGGATGATATCATCGTATTCAGCGCAAGTCTCCAAGAACATATGACTAGGTTGCGCAAGATTTTCCAAAGGTTGAGAAATGCAGGACTGAAGGTCCAATTGGATAAAACGGAATTTCTCAGAAAAGAGGTTGCATACCTAGGGCATGTAATAACCCCTGAAGGGCTCAAACCGAACCCGATAAAAATCGAAGCCATAAAGAAATTCCCTATACCAAAAACCAATAAAGAACTCAAAGGGTTTTTGGGTCTTTTAAGTTATTATCGGAAATTTATACCGAACTTAGCGGGGTTTACAAAACCATTAACCTTTCGACTAAAAAAGGGACAAAGAATTAATATTAACGATCCCGATTACGTAAACTGTTTCGAGAAATGTAAAATCCTTCTGACAAACGACCCAGTCTTAAAATATCCAGACTTTACCAAGGACTTCATCCTCAACACGGACGCTAGTGGGGTTGCACTAGGAGCCGTCCTCTCCCAAAAAACAAAGGGTGAAATCCATCCGGTCGCCTACGCGAGCAGGACGCTAAATGAAACGGAACAGAAACTTTCTACCATAGAGCGAGAGTTACTAGCTTGCGTATGGGCCACCGAACATTTCAGACCGTATTTATACGGAAGAAAGTTCACTTTAGAAACCGACCACCAGCCACTACAATGGCTTTACTCCCTAAAAGAGCCGAACTCAAAATTGTTCCGCTGGAGGCTACGCCTCGAAGAATTTAATTTTGAAATTCGCTACAAGAAAGGAAAACATAACGGGAATGCAGATGCCCTTTCTCGAGCAAAAATAACCCCTAGTAAACAAATCGAGCTTCATAATACCGAAGTAAACACCGACCAAAACTCCTCACTACACGTAAACGCCGACGTCGACGAAAAACTAGACAATGAGACGATACATTCCGACTTAGAGGGAGACTCCATCCCTGGGATTCAAATCATAGACAAACCGGTAAACTACTACAAAAACCAAATTGTTGTCGGAATTGGAGAACAATTCAATACCGACGTCAATACTGTGACGATATTTGGAAAGACTAGGATAAATCTCAAACTTCCTTCGCGAGATTTAGAAAACGAGACAGTAAAATTCATAAAAACCTACATTCAACCAAACACACACTACGCACTACATTTTACCGACCCAAATTTATACGAGAAATTCGCATCTTTGTGTGCGAGATTTTTCAAATTCTCACAACTAAATCTTACAAAACATAACATTTTACTTGTAGATGTCTTGGAAAACACCGATCAAATCGAAATCATTCAAAACAACCACACTCTGGAACGTTTCCACAGAGGAATCGAGGAAACCTACCAGCAGATCAAAAGAAAATATTATTGGCCCAACATGAAAGACATAATTACAGAGATCATAAACAAATGCGAGACATGCCTACGTTGCAAGTATGAACGTAAACCCCTTAAACCAACATATAATCTGACACCAACACCTTCCCGACCTTTTGAAATTTTACACGTAGATACGTTAACGATAGAGAAACAAAAGATTTTAACAATCATAGACAAATTTTCTAAATACGCCCAAATCTACCCAATCAAAACGGCCAACGCCGTAGAAGTCACCAACAAATTATTAAAATTTATATCACACCATGGCAACCCTAAAGAAATTGTCATGGATAACGGTAACGAGTTTGTCTCAACAGTAGTCAAAGAATTTTTGAAGGTCCAGAATATCAACGTACATTACACATGTACACAAAATCCCAATTCAAATTCCCCAATCGAACGGTTTCATTCAACATTAATAGAAATTCTCAGACTTATGTCCAACAGTAAAGAATTTCGGAATACACCAACAAAGACTAAATGCCAATACGCCATACTAACCTACAATAATAGCATACACACTTCTACAAAACTAACACCCTACGAAATCATAAACGGAACATTTGGGTCCTCGACCCCAATACCCCCTGAAATCGACACTGGACTTACAAACATTTACGTATCAGAACATAAAGAGAAAATGGACAAACTATACCAAATTCTCAAAGACAGACAAGAGACGACTAAAGAACACATAATTAATAAAAGAAATGAAAAACGAGAAAACACATTGCCGGAAATACCAAAGGACGTATTTGTGGAAACCAAACAGATACAAGACAAGACTCGCCCGAAATACAAAAAGGAGACCATTGAGACTCTCAATGAGGAGAGAAAACGGCGGAAATAACACCCACTCACCATAATACAAAAACAAAAATTCACATTAAAAATGTGAAGAGGCCCAGAAAAACAGAAAAGGCCCCGGGTCAAACAACAGGAGACCCTGAAACGAAACCTCCTCCATCAGAGGAAGATCCAATAAAACCCAAGGCCCCGGGTCAAACAACAGGAGACCCTGAAACGAAACATCCTCCATCAGAAGAAGATCCAATTAAATTCAAGGCCACAGAAAAAACAGAGGAACAAAAAAAGGAACTCAACGGAAACCACCAAGCTGTAGTAAAAAACCCCGTCCGTAACTTGATAAAGCTGTCGCATGACGATCTCATGTCAGCCACCGGTCGATCATGGTTCAATGATAATGTCATAAACTTCTACATGAGCCTCATAAACATTAGAAGTTCAGAAAACCGTGGTCTACCCAAGACGCACGCCTTCAGCAGTTTCCTGTATGTAGCATATACATCGGGAAAGAACGGGTACGAGCTCGCGAAAAAACATACGCGAAGAGAAACCATAACCGACAAAGACATCATAATAATACCGGTTTATGAGCCAAATCATTGGACTTTGGTTACAGTAAAGCCCCAAGAGAAGCTCATCCAATATTACAACTCCATCCCAAGGTTACGGAAAAACAGTAATAAAATAATGTCAAACGTTTTCGATTACATTGCAGAAGAATGGAAGGAAAAGCTAAGGATCACTCTTGACCCCAACGACTGGACATTCAAACAGAAACTGAAATCCCCATACAGACAAACAGTTATGACTGTGGGGCATTCGTCTGCAAATATGCAGAATGCCTCTCAAAAAATGTACCTCTGACGTTTACACAAACGGACATGCAACACATTAGGGAAAATATACTGAAAGACTTAAAAAGAAAAACTTTACATGTTTCAGACTCTTGACGGCCCCTTTCACTCAAGGGACAACAGTCGAAAACGCGGACAAATGCGGCGGACTAATTCCCATCCACCTAGGACCTGTCTTTCTCGAAACGGAAGAAAGATACCTTTATTACCGACAAGACTTGACGAAATTACACCATTTACATGACCACCTACTGACAAACTATGAAGACTTACGACAAACGATAAGTAAACAACCTGGACTAAACTCATCCCTGGACGAATACCTGATATCCATAAAATCCACACTCCAACTAACCAATGACAAACTGCATACCTTGACACCCAATGCAAAAATAACCCATAGACCTAAAAGAGGCCTTATCAACCCATTAGGGTCTCTAATAAAATTTATAACCGGGAATTTAGACAACTCCGACCAAATCAAATATGACAAAGTCATCAATAAATTACAAGAAGAAAATGAAAATATCAATAAAAAATCAACCATTCAAAGTCGACATCTATACGAAATGAACCTGAAATTTAACGAAACCATAGAAGCATTGAATTTTAACAATAAAGAAATTAAAGAAAAATTAGCAGAAGTTAGAGATTATTTTAAAGCCGCGATAACTAATACTGCATTCGTTAGAGAAATAGCCACACACCTTCTTATAAATCTTAATATGTTCCTTAATGGGCTTAGGGAAATTGAAAATACAATAACCTTTTGCAAATTAGGAATAACCCATCCGAGCATAATACCTACGGGACTATTTAGACAAATTATAACGGAACTTTTGACAGAGAAAAATTATACAAAACCCTTCGAGTCCATGATCGAATACGAACTTAAGTCAAGAACCATTTGTGCAATAGAAAACGGAAGTATTACCTATATCATTACCATCCCGATATACTCCGATAACCAACTTTCCTTGATGGCCCTTGAACCCGTACCTGTCGAAAAAGGCCCGAAGACAGTGACTATTGTAAATAAAAATAAATATGTAATCGTTAATGAAAACATAAGAAGTATATTATACACTACTAACCAATTATGTTATAAATCAAATAATAATAATTATTTCTGCTCTAAAGTAGAGCTATGTAAAGAAGTCACCATTTGTTCTCAAAACATAATTTTTAACAATAATTTAGATGGATGCAGATTAACCCCTTTATTAATCAACGACCCTTATTTTAGAATAACCGACTCCGGACATGTAATAATAACCACAATAAAAGAATCAATACTAGAAGTCAAATCGAAAAACAAACATAACATAAGGAGGATACGAGGTTCTTGGTTAATCACCCCGAACAACGAAGAATTAAAGTTGAACGGGATAATTATAACAAAAACCGCATATTCTTATGGCTTTCCTCAGATACCGTTAATCCCGGAATTCCAATCAATCAAAATTAATTATACAGGGTTCCAATTAAATTTAAAAGATGTCAGTAGAATGCCCAACATCGCAGAACAATGGCCTCTTCTTGTCGGAGACCAATCCGAAATAAATTATAATGTCTCTCATTTAATTATCTTATCATGTATAACATTACTAACCCTAACTTGTATAATAGTCTTAATCATAATTGTAATAAAAAAGCGAAACAAACTAGGAAAAAATATTGTAACGACACCTGTGCAGGAAGAAACAAAGCCTACCATCATCCCCATGAGCAGTTTTGGACTCTTGGAGACCTTTCGCCCCAAGATTCCTCTAAGGGTGGAGGAGTTATAGATGCAAAGACCATTGGTCACCGTGAGAAGCTGAGTCTGCATCCGTTCACACGCCTAGATGCCGCTTCAGCTACTAAATTCCTTATTCAACATTTTGATAGTTCATATATACCCCCTTCTGTAAAAGATAAGCAGTCTCGTCTTACCATTGTTAATGTGCGTTTCGCTTGTGCTTAATAAAATTTTTTAAAAAGTACTTTTCGTTAAAATAAATTTTAACTTGAATATAGCTTTTCTGTGAAACGTTATTAAAATACCAAAGCATAAGTAAAGACTAAAATCGCACAGATTAAAAGAGCACATCTCGACCCCTCCTTAAGCGGTAATAAGGACCTACACTCTTGTGGGAACTAAAAGCAGTAGTGACTTTGGGATAAGATGATCCCAAAAAACGCATTTTTTGAAATGTGCCCCTTTTATGTGCGAAATAGGGACGATTTTTGTTTTAAACATAACGTATCCAGTTATTTTTTTGTTTAATGAAAAAGGGCGGAAATAAACAACATAAGGGATGAACTATCCTGATGGTTTACCTGACGTAATGACGTTATCATGACCTCAATATTTTGAAGGAGGCCTGTTCGACGACGATATTCAAAGCATCCGGGTTAACTTCGCTGATTATCCCGCCTCCACTCTGAGTCTGACCTTTTTTCAGAGGTTTTCAAGGAATACCGTCGAAAATAATAACTTAAAGGCCGGGGTTTTCCCTCTTTCCCGAGATTTTCTATTTCCATCTCTTTTGCACCTCGGTCTCCCAGTTTTGTCCATAATTTACCTCTCGTGGCTCCGACACGACGATAAGTTTTCAAGAGGTGAAGCGTAAAGATTCATTGCAAAAAAGAAATTTATTTTCCTGCCCTTACAGGAAGTCCTAACATGTTTCTTCGTTGTAGAAACACCCCTCCGTTTTCCTCTTCTTTTCCAGAACACGACTTTCAAACGCCGCCGACCTAAACGTTTAGAATCCCCCCCTACCATTGCATTATTTATTTCTGAATCTCTTTTTGGTTATTTTTACTATTCTGGAGGTAGCTCGAAGTGGCCAAGACTGAAATGGGGGGACCCGTATGCTTTTAGAAACATAAATCGCAACTTTAGCTTCCCTTTGACCTCCTTTTTTTCAATCCTAAAGTTTGACTAAGAATCCAAGTTATTTAGGTTACCACCTACCACCTACCCTTTGTCTCTCAATACAATTGAGTCATTCGACAAAAAGGTACTTCCGACTGGGCTTTTAGTTTCCGTATTAGCTTTAAATGATGAAATAGGGTTGGTATATTAACGATGTTTACATTGCTAATCCCTCGGTGTGCGCGTAGACTTGTTCCCCAACCGACTCGTATAACTCACAATTAGCAGGGGATTAGGAGATAATGAGCCTGCAACTTTGTAGGTATACGGGAGGATAATTTAATTTGGCTATTATACTCTGTCAAGTTTAGTATATTTAACAGCAATATCGTCCAGAGAGAATTTGTTAATCGATTCATTAAAGCATTTAAAAAAATAAATAAATACCTTACTTTACTAATAATAATACAATATTTTCAGTACTTTTGGTAATAATAAAAATAATTTCGCTGAGAAGAAAACGAAATCTCGGGCCGAAATAAGGATTGAAGGTTGTTGAGGTGAGAAATGACACTATTAGGTTAAGGGGCGGGGAGGAGGAGAGATTGAACGTTTCCCTTCAAGCTTTTTATTCATTCCCTTCTTTTTTCTACTCAAGCTATCGGACTCACATGCTTTTGTATTCGGAAAAAGAAGAATGCATAAAATTCAGGGATTTAACCTAACATTTTGGTTGAATTTTAGTTGCTAACTTCCTTTCGTAGTGTTCTTAACTTCTAGAAATATGTACCTTTCTGCTCCCCCATTTCCTTCAGAGAAATTTTACCCGCTCTAATTCGAATGAGGCTGAAACTAATTCATGCGATCGAAATCTACTCTCAATCATTCAGCCAACGGAGCCAAAGATTTATGGGTTTATTTTGCAGTTGGGCTCTTTGAATACCAAAAACTGTCTTTGAACCTGTCACTAGGAGAATTAATACATTCTTCTAAAAACTGTCTAATTTGGAAAGAAAGTTGATTTTCGTTCAGTTAAAAACTTTTTATTTCTCTGACTCTTTTAGAAATGATTTCTTTGTGGACTTTATATTATTTTTTATTTATTATTATTATTTAGAGAAATAAAACTTCTCTCACTCGAGGTACAGGATGCTTCATTAAAAATGAAGCTTCTGCTTCAAGTTCCTAACTATCCCTTTTGTTTCCTTTTTCCCCATTCCTTTTTTGCTTGTTCTATAGTAATGATAGATTGATACAGGGTGATTACTCAAATTATGTTAGAGAAATTACTTTGATACTTATGTCCTTGATACCACCATGGGATCTACAAAGAAAACTACGGTGACCTAATTGACTCTCTCATAATGTAAACCGGAAAAAAAGGCTTCATTTTTGTTTCACCTCTTGTCTTATCTACAAGCCTTATTCCATCGGATCACGCTATTTCCTCGTCTTTTCGAATCTCTTTTTACTTTCTGTTTGATTTAATGAATGAAAATTAAACGACCGGAGGGTAATTGGTAGTCGAAATAGGTACCTATGATCAAATTCCTCTTTTATTTAGCATTTGTTAGATTAAATTTGCTCAAAGTTCAAATAGTACTCTCGAAAATTGTGATACCCTCGATGGAATCTCTTAGAAAAGGGTCATCCGGACAAAATATTCGTTATCATACTACCCAGTTCGTAGGTTCAAACCCTACTGGGGCCCTAACTAATTTCTGATATTTTTTCCTCCTAATTTAATCGGTTTAACATTTTATAATAAGAGCAAAATGTTATTGAACACTAGGCATTTTGTAATAAATCAGTAGCATATTATGTATTCTGAAACAAATCAAGCATATTGGAAACATTCATGCGAAAAATCTCGTCAAAAGGTTTAATTTAATTTCAATTAAAATTTTCACTTCACTTTAGTGGGATATTTTAGATGATAAAAGATCAATTTCGTTATTTATGTTTCAATGTTTGTTTCATACCATTTCAATCATTTTGTTTAAATGTTTATTTGTTCAATTAATATTCTCGCTTCGAAATGTAAGTTGGCGTTCTGGAAGAGGGTGCTGGAAGAGGATTCGCGTTTTTAAGTTTCCACTCTCCGAATGGACATTGGATGGGGTGAGAAAATATAATAAAAACAACAAAATTATTATATGCGAATGTAAGTGAATCAGCCTTTGGAGTTTGATAGTACTGTTTATTTTGGTTATATCTTCGAAGACTGTGTGTAGCATCATTAACGCTATATCGAAAAAAGTGGACTGTGATCGTTTTTACACGCAATCCTTTTAATTATTAATTCGAATAATTCATAATTGTTGTTAGGATGTAAATGCTTTTAGGGGGAAGAAATGCTTTGCGTTGACAATCAACTTAAGAAGTTTGCAGTTAGGAATATAATTATGATTGATTAGACGCCAAATGTTCTGAATCGAATCGACCTCCGATGCTTCATTAGGCCATTTCTCCTGCACCCCTTAATTATCATACTTCGCTTTAAATCTCACGTTAATTGAAACTATTCGCCGTTCATCAGAGGACGTTTTAGACAGTAGATTGTGCGAGTAGATTTTTCTTGACTTTCTGATTTAGGGGGAGAAGAGGTTAAAGAATTTTAAACTATCGAGTATACCTAAATTGTTTTAACGAACAGGTTAGTTTTAATTAATATTTTTGCTCGAAAAAAATTTAGTAGGGAATAAGACTTTAAATGTATGCATTATGAGTTTTTATAGAGCAGGTAATGCTCTAAGTTTATGAAAATGGTGGGAGAGCTTTTGGGTGATGGGATGAGGCGGTCGTTGCAGAATAATAAGAGAGTTGAGGGATTAAATTGAATTGTTTTCTTGACAATCACCAGGAGTAATCCCTCGGTAATACTTTATATGCAAATCCGTCTGTTGAGTCATGAGCGCTTCTCTAACCAGCCTTATCTTTCTGTTCCAGGTGTTGTGTAATGAGGTAACAGAGCATTATGGGTAGGTGGATGGTTCCACTTGCCTTACTCCTCCTTCCAGTTCTGGCAAGCTCCAGTCCCAAGTTTACGAAACCTGCATACAATGCGACCATTTACGAGAACTCGAGAGGAAAAACGTACGTCAGTTGCCCGGACAAGATGGGCATCCGGCTGGAGGGTGAGGAGCCAATCGACGTCCGGTATAAGATAGTCGGAGGAGACAGAGATAAATTTTTTAAAGCGGAAGAAAAGGCGGTCGGGGATTTCGTTTTTCTCATGATAAGAACACGTACAGGGAACAACGATGTTTTAAATAGAGAAAGGAAGGACAAGTACACACTTCACATAAAAGCGACGTTGACGAAAAGAGGCGTGAAGCCGTTCGACGTCGAAACTACTTTGTACGTCAGCATTTTAGACCGAAACGATTTGAATCCGTTGTTTTATCCAAACGTCTATGACATAGAAGTCCCTGAAGACACTAGTTTACACCAAAGTATAATCAAAGTAAATGCCGAGGATGCTGATTTGGGTAAAAACGGGCAGCTCTATTTTTATTTCAATGAAAAGACTGAGCAGTTTTCGATTCAGCCCATGTCAGGTATCATAACCATTACGAGGAAGTTGCGATATGCGGAAAAGTCCGTCCACCATTTGACGGTCGTCGCTAAAGACAGAGGTGGTGGGAAACCGAGTTACGGAAAGGTGACCATTCGCGTACGCCAAGTTAATCTTTTCGGGCCCGAGATTTACGTCCACACCCTTCCTTCAATTGTAGAAAACGCGAAAGCCAGCGTCTTCGCTATTGTCCGAGTTCTCGACCAAGACGAAGGGGTTCATGGTCAAATAAAATCATTAGAGATCGTCGACGGAGATCCGGACGGGAATTTTAACATAAGGCCGATAAAATACGACGTAAAAACAGGGTATGAGTATAATATCGAATTATTAAATAGTTTAGATCGAGAAAGCGCTCCAAAAGGTTTCAACCTTACATTACGGGCGGTGGACAACGGATCGCCGTCAAGATACACGTATAAAAGCGTTCCGGTCTTACTATCCGACATGAACGATAACCCACCTGTCTTCGATCGTGACTTTTACGAGGTAGATATTTCAGAAAATACCCCACCGAATTCTCCGATAGTCAGAGCGAAAATCACAGACTCGGATTTAGGAGAAAACGGCATGGCTAATTTTGAAATATTGTCGAATGATGCAGATGGAAAATTCACGATTAACCCGACGACGGGTATGATTTATACTGACAGCTGGCTCGATGCCGAAAAGAAAAGCTTTTATTCCCTTACAGTGTCCGCTATAGATCGAGCATACGTGGAACGAGAAAACAATCATCGGTTTCAGTAAAAATCAATGTGATCGACGCAAACGATAACGATCCCGTATTCGAAACCTCAGAAATGACTCTTTATGTCGACGAAAACGAGCCGGCTGGCACTTCTGTCGCCGTTATAACGGCCAAAGACGACGATAGCGGTGAAAACTCCTATATTTCCTACAGTATAGCCAATCTCAAATCTGTCCCTTTTGAAATTGACCACTTTTCGGGACTTGTTAAAACAACACAAGTTTTAGACTATGAATCCCTCAAGAGAAATTTTATTTTAAAAATAAGAGCATCCGATTGGGGTATGCCTTATCGTCGACAAACGGAAATGCAGTTAAAAATCATTGTACGCGATGTGAACGATAATCGACCTCAGTTTGAAAAAGTGGATTGCGTCGGTCACATTCCAAGAACTTCCCCTATAGGAACTGAGCTTTTGACTCTTTCAGCCATAGATTTCGATGCCGGAAGCATTATAGCTATCGGATTCTATCCGGAAACGAAGACGACTGTTTTTATTTAGATTCTACTACGGGCATTTTAACGACGACTTGTGACCTTTCCGACCTCAAAGTTAGCCAACGAGAGCTTAACGTCACAGCGACGGATACACTCCATTTTGCTGACATGACAACTATTATCATCAAACTAATGCCTTCGAAAAAGAACTTGAGCTTAGACCCAAAATTATGGTTCAAATGCCAAGACACCGGAGTAGCTAGAAGGTTGACTGAAGTCATAGCCTCTGCAGAAAAAAACAATGTCGATATTGAAGAATTCGCGATGATGCCAAGCCGCTACGGGCAAAACGCGCATAATCCTGAATTTATTGACTTTCCTGTCCAAGTTGTAGTGAACGAATCTGTGTCTATCGGGACCACACTTGTTACTATTAAAGCTAGCGATAGAGATTTAGGTTACAACGGTAAACTCGTATTCGGAGTTACTTCTGGCGACACTGATTCGGTGTTCAGGATCGATCCGGACACAGGGGAACTCAAAGTTGTTGGCTTCCTCGACCGTGAAAGAGAAGATGAGTACTTGTTGAATATCACTGTTTATGATCTGGGAAAGCCAAAAAGAGCACATCGAGGTTTCTTCCCATTTCGGTTTTAGATGTTAACGACAATACTCCAAAATTTGATAAGCCTATCACTAGCTTCCGGGTGACTGAAAACGCCGTCAACAACACTGCCATTTACACTGTAAACGCATCAGATGCAGATTTCGGTGAAAATGCGAAAATATCGTTTTCGATTGTGAGTGATTCAAAAGGATTTCGAATAGACTCAAAAACTGGGGTTTTATACGTCGACGGTGTATTGGATAGGGAAGAGAAAAATTACCATCAAGTCATCATTCGGGCTACTGATTGCGCTGATACTCATAGAAGAGATGCTCTATTTTCAGATTCTCTGGTTAAAATATTTGTCGACGACGTAAACGACAATCCTCCAAAATTCTCAAGCGACAAATTCAATATAATGATTCCTGAAGATATTCCGGTAGGTGTTGTGGTCGCCATCATTTCTGCTGTCGATCCTGATCTAGGGGAAGGTGGAACCATAACCTACTCTCTCCCAGACGATTCCGACACTTTCGAAATCGACAACCTTACGGGGACTGTGAGAACGATCAAATCCCTCGACTATGAAACTTTTCAAACTTACATTATAACCGTACAAGCGGAAGACAACGGCGTCCCCTCGTTGACATCCACAACTATTCTCACCGTCGACGTAATAGACGTGAACGAAAACGACCACGCGCCATCTTTCCCTGAAACCGTTATTTCGGCCAAAATCGAGGAAGGAATGCCAATCAACTCTCTCGTCACGATAGCCGCAGCAACAGACGCCGATCCACCTGGAAGAGACTCTCAGCTTGCTTACAGAATTGTCAGCGGGGACGGCCTCGGATACTTCTGGATCGATAATCAAGGTGAGTGCTTTTCCATTTTGATATTCAATCCGAATTAGAAAATAAAAACTGAGATAAGAATTGTTCTCGCCGCGTAAGAATTATTGCCCTTCTATCTTTTTTCTTGTCTGATCAATCTATTTATATTGTATATAACGTGTCCTACCGTTTTAGAGATATATTGGACAGGTAAAAAGGTTCTCAGTAATAAATTCACAAAACGGCACTCTCGAAATAAATTGAATGTGTTCAGCTATGGATATGTATTGTAAAATGTGAAGGGATAAGATATTTCATCTTCATAACACGTTTAACTGTTCTTTCCAAGATTATAGAACAAGTTGAATAGTGCACGTGTAAATGTAATCTCATTACAATTCCGTGTCTGTGTATGTGGGGATACTTTCATTAAAAATTCAATTTACTACCGGCATTGCTACTTAAGCTGATCTTTTTAATATGTTATTCATAGACTAGCCTCGGGGCCGTCTGACGTGATTTACACAGAGAAGGCCGCAAAATCGATTGGCTAAGCGAAATGTTGACTTTTTCATCCGTCCACACTCGGTTTTATAATTCGACTCGTTGATTTGATCTCGAGGCTAATTAATTAATTAGAGATTAATTATTTGAGAGGGTTTAACGTGCTCGTCGTTTACGGTCAAAACTGTATTGGGGTGTGTGCGTGTTATTGGTCTAGAAGTCATTAGCCTGAGTTACGTTGAAGAGGTTTTCGGGGTCGAGAGGGGTGAGCGAGGCTAATAATCGCTTTCCTCGTGCGCCGTAATTGTGCAACAATCATTGCGATTTAATAGTCGAGATTAGTTCGAGGCAAAAGGAGTGGAAATATTTTGCGGTCTTGGTTCCATGAAAACGGACTCTATTATATTCTATTTATATAATATCTTAGATTTAAAAAAAAATCATAGTTGTTAAATATTTATAATACTACTAGGTACTATTTTCTTTATATTGTATACCACGTAGTTACCTACGTTCGAAAAATGTCCGTAGTTTTTATGAGTTTGAGAGCATGATTTATCCATTCATAGCTCAAATGGGAAAACTGTTCAATAATCAAAGATTTAATACGAAAATAAATTGACACAACTGAAACATTTGTTTAATACGGGGGAAATGAGAAGGAATGTGATCAATTAAAAGTATTTTGAAAACCAAGTTTTGAACTCCATTGTTATGCCACGGCTGGTAATTTTATTTTCCCTCAAAACCCATCGGAAGCGGACGATGAGGATAGGGTGGGAGAGAGTTAGTTGGCTTTGCTTACTCCTATCAATTTGATAAAAGAGCCTTTAATCACATTTTGAACTGTTGCCAAAGAGCCCATACCGCGCCTAACATGTCTGTCTACATTTTTTCCCCAACCGTTTTTGGCATAATTAAATTTCTACCTTAGGTAAAAGCTTTTAAACTCTAAAGGAGGATATTGCCACTCTATTGATTGATTGTTTTTAGGGAAGTGTCTTTCAGAACCCGTAGCGACCAGTGGTTTTAACGATCTCAATTTGTCTGGCTTCTGCCATCCTAATTCTACGATATTTGGCCGTCCGTTGCCATTTTTTCCAGAGCGGTGATGATCTACTTTTCTTTTGTTCTTTTTTTGGTCACATTTTAACAGGCCTATTTTACTGCAGAAAACTGCATTGATTTTATTAGAATTAGGTCGCTGGAAAATGCATGAAACAATAAAGAGGCTAGTATGTATAAGAAGAAAAAACGCGATAAACTAGAAAAAGTTTTACAGCACTTTAAAAGCTGGAAAATAACTAAAAACTTGGTGAACACTCTTAGCTTTTTGGATGGGATCAAACTATTTATCCCTTTAGAAACTTTAACACGCATTTATTTCTCCGACCGAATCTCAAACTACACGGTCACGTTTTCCAATTTTTGGTTTAATCCCTTGACTTAAAACTTGACATTCTAAGTAAGCTTATAAATTCAAAACATAAATTCAACATTGAGAAAGCGTTTAATATGATTTATTACCATGAGAGACAATGATATAAGTGTAAAACATTATGAAAACAAAATAGGAGAACATTGCAGGGTTCCAAGGAAGGCGGGAGTTACCGCATGAAGACACATTGCGGTTAACCGACAATAATTTTGTCCTTGCGGGAGTAACAATTGTCTAACAAATCATATTTCTGTGTTATACAAACATTATCAAATTCTTATATTAGGTTTTAGCTACTGCAAAAAAAAATTCTCTTGTTGTACTTTAAATATTTTCATCATTGCTTTTTGACCTCAAGAGGTAGAAAACCGCCAATATTGGGAAAATTCAAAAGATTGACCGAAAACATTTCGGGGAAAAAGAAATTCCTTCTACCTACACACAAAACGTTTATTAGGGTTTTACCGGGATTTTTCCGTAAGCTCCCTTCATGAGTGCGCAAACAAGAAAAACGAAATGAATTTAGGTATTTTATAACATTGTCTTGAAAATCCCATATTTGATGTCACTTTGCAAATATGTTTAATAGAATGTTGGATGAACCAACAATCGACGAGGGTAGGTACACGTTTTCGCGTTATTTAAGTTTGCGTTGGGGGTCTAAACCAAATTGACCATCGCAAACACAGAGTTTACCTTGTCTATTGTATTATTAATGATTTAGCGATACCATCTTAAGTGATAATTACCATGCGTTCATTCTATGCTCACTAAATTGGAGGTTAAAACAGAGTTCTCTGTCACTTCACCAATCTATGAAATTTCTCAGAATTATCGAAAAGAAATTATTGTGATAGCTCACCTGATGAGAATTTTCAAGCCGAAACGCTTGAACCGTGAATCCGTCATTGGTTTACAATTTTTAATTGAAAATCGCAATGTTACTCAGAAAAAATTTTGCAACCTTTTCACTTACACTCATCCAATTATTTGAACCTGGAAAAAAATTCGTTTTGGATGTGATTGATTAAAAACCCGTTCAAATATTGTATATTTTATTCTAGGAATGTAATTGAAATTTTTGAGCTAAAATTGATTGATTTTTTAAGTGAAATCATATATACTAAGTAATTTTGTTTATCCATCCTGGTTGTTTACTTATAGTTTGTTGAATTTTTTACCATATGTTTATAGCCGCCCTGAAGAGGAGAAAGTAGTTTCTCGAAACATGAAGGCCGAATAAAAAAATGTGACAAACTTAGCTTCAAAACTTTTCCTGAAACACTTCTCTATCAACTATATATTTATTTCCATCCCTAGAATATCCTAGATTAATATGGTTTTTTACTGTGGTTTACTGCTGCTTTGTTCGTTTACTGCTCGGTTTCTAGACAGTGAAATAGTCTGCAGTGTACTGGGTGAGATGGGCCCAGTACCATGGTACCAGTGAATCATTTTATACCGAATACCGTTTGTCCTACTGCACACCATCCATAACATAAATGAGAAAATTCCCAAGATTAAATGTGTCACATTTTGAGGTGATGTGACTTCTCTAACTAAGCTTTAAAAGACGTGCACTTTGGGACTTCTTATCAACAACTGTGAACACAACTCTTCTTAAGTTTCTACGAGTTTCATAACAAGCAACTTCACTTCAAGAGATTCCCCTTCCCTTCCACACGAATAAGCTGTGATGAAATGACGAACATTTATGTATTTATTTCTAATTTATGTACCTGCCTAATAAACTTTTTTTTTAATCTTTTAATAAAAATGTGCTTAAAAAAAGCAGTTAGAAGAAAAGTGCCTTTAATGCTAATACGTAAGTCATTACTGTAGCGAGCCGTAATTGTAGATCCCTTCACCCCAAACCCAAAGTTTAAGCTAAAGAGGTTCGAAGAGCCCTTCTGCGTCCGGTGGCTCACACGAAGAGGGGTTTTGGAAGCGTTTTTGCTCCCGAACCCTCGCACTCAGCTAAATTGCTATTTCATATGAGCCACAGCCGCAGATCCGGAACAATCACTATTGCGGCACCAAATTAAACGTTTCGAGCTCCGTTAAATCTTTATTCAGATTTCTACTTTTTTTTTTCTTTTTTTTTTCCTCGAGAAAGCTTTTAAATTTTAAATGATGAGTTAAATTTCCTTTTGATTGTTTCCATCAAGGGGACCTTAAATTATTCTCTTTTTAAGCTGCGATTTCAGTCATTTTCACCTTTTTGGTCTCCAGTGGGGGAAAAAGGACAAAAAATAAAGAGCCACTCCACAAGTCGCAACACTCTACTCTGTAAATATTATATTATGCACCAGATAAAAGAAAGATAAAAAAATGAAAATTTTCTATTTGTTGTAGAAGGGGGTTTTTGTGAGGCGGGGAATATTTTTACTGAGAACGATCTCATTTGATAGTTTTGAAGTAAGAACGACCTCTAAATGCAAATATTTTCCAAAATTCTTATTAAAAAAACTGTGAAGCGTTTTATTCTTTTCCAGCTTCCAGATTATATTTTTCATTTTATTTTCATAGACCTCATTTTTTTTCTCATGATATAAATGTCTGAAATTTTATCATCCTGGAAACGTTTTGAATTTCCACCGTGTCCTAATTTTTCACATTTTCAATTTTTCTTCGTTTTTTGTAAGTACAAGCAAGACAAGGATGTTGAGGAAAGTTTTTTAAATTATGATATTCTGAAAGGTGGAAGGGTATTAAAAGCCTGTCGGAGATACTTCATTTTCAAAAATTCTTCCAACCCTTTATAAAACGTCGAAAGAAAAAAACAACCTTAAACTTTTTAAAAATTAACGATGGTACCTACCTAAAATAATTTATTTTATGATAAATAAGGAAGAGAAGTAAATAACGGAAATTCCACGACCGGTTTCGGCCGTCATCAGGGTCCTGCAGAAAAGCCGTGTGGTACTAAGAGTCTTGTAAAATAAAAGTGGTATAAGAAAGGGTCCTTAAGGCTGTTGGCTGAAATGTTCTGGAATATTCGTATTTTTCAATTCCCTTTCTTAAATCGCTATTTGTGTATTAATATTTAAAACCTGTGTGATCCGCTAAAAAGAAAAGAAAAACCAACATTTGTTTTATTTGTTGTCCTCGTTTTATTTATTAGAAGCAGAGTAAATGAAGAGAAACACGATGTCGAATTAGTTAATTAGATAAAAACAAATACGAAGTAGAGGCTGGGGAAACTCGAAAAAAGGAGCCATGTGCTCGTGATCAGTGAGATGGTTTAGCTGTTCGGAAGGGTGCGATTTATTTACAGCCAGGCGACTGTTTCTGACCCTCAACAGACAAAATTAACTACTTCCCGCTCTCCTGAAGACATAATAAAGTTATAATTTTTGTCTCCTTTTCGTTTTTGACTCCTTATTTTTAATTAAAAAAGTGTTGGCTACTATACCCTATTGAGGAAACTCTTATACGAACTATATATCTAATGTATACGCCAACCCATCCCCTTCAACGATTCCGCTTATTCTATACTTGTTCTACACTATGAATTATTCATATAGTACCCCAGCCCTGGTTGTTCTCGTACTGTGAGCCTCGGATGGCCGCATAACTAGTAAGACAATGAATTCCGTTTTGCCGTTGCAAAATCAAACATATGCCCTTCGATATAATACGTGTTTTTAACAAATAAGTTAAGGAGGGAGAGTGAACGAAAAAACGGATATTACAAGACCGGTTTCGGCCTCATACGCCTATTCAGGTGGACTATTTCTCTTCCATTTTTCATTCTCTGTCTTCTATTTTACTTGAACCTTTTGGATGATTATCCAAGGTTTGGTAGAAAATGGCTTTGGTACCAAATCCGATAATGATAGCTTTTGAATGTTTATAACGCAAATTTTTTAGTCAAATTGAATGGATCGTTTATAAAAAAAATTTAAGTGCTGAATACGAAATTAAGGTGAGCGACGACAGTTTGAAAAGTCGGCTTGATGGGTAAAAAAGCGATATAAAGGGTAATTGACGTCAACACCTGAATTCCTACGGAAGATCGATAGACCTACTTACTCATAGTTGTCACATGCAAAAGAGCTATATTAGAAAAAAAGGTATCTACTTCTAGTTTTTCCATATTATACTCATGCCTCCAAAAAACACCAAGTTGAAAATCTCCCAGTTTCAAAAAAACCGTTCTACAGTGGGAAAAATTTCCACTTTCCCAGCTTTCTTTTTCATCATCGAGTAGCATAATGTAACTTGAGAAAATCGATGAGGTTAGAAACTAAAGATGTGTCTTAACCCCTTCACAATTCTGTTTCGAAATCTGGCGCCTCTATCCTTGAAGCTCTTTTCAAGTCGATCAGTGCTGGAGAGGTTGTTGCCTTGTCCAACCAAATGAGGGAAAAAGAATACAAAAAACGGGTTTTCAGAGTTACATCTCGGCTCCCTGTTGACCGATCGATTTGAAATTTCCAGATATATTAGAAAATAGATATTAGAAATATTATATATTAGAAAAGATCTGTAGCAATTGGAGATTTAATTAACAATAGGTTTTTGTAAAAACGAAGGCTCTGTCGAGTGGCGATGTTTTAACATCGGTTTTAAAGTGCAGTTGATTCTTTTTTGATGTTGCGTGTCTGTCGCGCGGGGTTTGTTGTCGGGTTACATCGTGCGATGGATGGGGTGTCGGGTAGAAGGTTACGAACGCCCCTTTATTTCAAACTACAAACTCCTCCAATTTCCACCTCACGGATCTGTGTGGTTTACAAGTCCAAAAGCCGAGAAAGTCACTGTCAATCTCCCACCGGTGACGTTTTAACGCAAACGAATACTCCCAATTTTAGACCGTTTTTCTTCATTTTATTTAACCGCTTACTGTATTAAATTGACTTTCTCTAAAAAAAGCGTGATCCCTACCCCTCGAGATATCGCTTTTAGTCATAAGGGCATTGACGTAGATTCAATAACTTTATCGACTTTATTCGAAATTTTATCTCCTCAGAAATTTTCGTGCGTAAACGACGCGACGTATATTTAATTATGTGCCTATTTAAAAACACGAAGATTTTATGACCGAACATGAAGGGAGTTGGCATCCGCCTTGCGTATAAAATATCACCTTTTTTATGCCTAAGATACGTAAAATGTATTTTCGTTAGCAATAACTTCGTTTTTCTTTCAGATTTTGTTCGTAATGTACGTTTCCAATGTACGAGTCGTAAAATACGTCTTTTCCCCGTGGTATTTTTATACGGCAAATTTTAAACATTTTTTTTGCTTCCTAATAAAAGGAATATGCAAATATGTAGGTGTATGGAAATGTATAATATTATGTTTCTCTGAGATATAAGCGAAAAAGCGAGAAAGAAGGGAGAGATACGCTTTGCGCCTCGCTCGTATGAATTATTTATATATCATAATTCATAAGAAACGTTTTTTTATATATTCTATGTTTAGTTATGATTTCTGGAAGGAAATTAAAATTAATCTTCTGAAAAAGGCCAGGATGAAACATATCACAAATCAAAAAATAAAATTCTTGCTAAAAGTATTTTGATTTTTTATTTTTTTTTACCCTGTAGCATTTCTGGGGATAAAGTGTGTTTGGAGGATACCGTCTCGGATGATAGATAGACTGTCAGGCACACTCTTATTTATCCACCCCAAATCTGAAAAGCCTTTTTAGACCACAATATAACATATTCACGAATATAAATTTTAAAGGGTTTTAAAAAATTAAAGTTTAATTTTTTTTCTTTAACTTTTCAATGAAATGTGTTAATTAAATGATTTCGAATTCACATATTTACAAGAAGAGTTATAGGAGAAGTTAGAGTTTCAGAGACTGAGAAGTTGTTTGGCCGTATGTAAATTGAAGGGGAGTTTCATGGGAAGAGTAAGTAAGAATAGTGTCGTTTCTAGTTGGTTAGGGGTGAAACTCGAAAACGACGCCTGGTTCTGTTCGGTTCGAATCGGGTTCGCTCGGGGGATGAGGAGAGTCCGGTATCGGAACTTTGACAACTTCGCGCTGTTAACTGTAGTTCAAAGTTGGTCTAAGCTTTTCCTCAAACAATACTCGCCTCCCCTGCCAAGAAAACAAAGGATTATCCCTTTTTGTACTACTGTTTTGATAACTCCCATTAACAATATGGAAAGAAAAATTTATTTTTTTGTACTTTTCTATTGTGTTTTACCTACTTTTTCTCATATCAATATATTTTGGAAAGATCTCGCCAATACCTTCAAAATGAGTAGCGGTTTTTTTGGAAATAATGTTTTAGTCGAAAAGTAAGTTTTCCTTTTCCAAAGGAAAACATTTTCACAAAACTGCTCCCAAGACCGCCTACGCATTCCCTAATAACGAGAATGGGCTTTTGAAAAAATTTTCCGACGATTTTCAATGCTTAAATATAGGACGGTAATTTTAGGGGAGAAAGTGCTGCTCTTGTTTGAAACAAAATATTCCGGCGGTATGATCCCGTTGAGGATACTATTTAATAACCTGAAAATCACTTCATTAACTTGGATAAAAAATAAATTAACATTTTTTAATAAATCCAGTGTATTTGTCTTAATAGGTGCCCACAATTCGTTTCTTAATCCGGTTAAATCGTTAAATTTAAATTAATGCTCCAACCCCAACAAACCAAGTCAAATTAGTTTACCTAAAATTTCCTTTGCTTGTAAGAAGGAAATTTCTAAATATCCCCTTCTCTTCAAGTTAACATTCGAGTTCCCTTCAGAGGTAACGTAAGCAACAAAGTTGATGGTTAATTTACGAGGTGTGATATCACTTAAGTACTTTCGATAGAAGCCCCCTCCCTTTTTCATAATATTATTCTACTACCGTTCAATACATCATCGTTCCATTAATTGAGGCACCCTTTTTGGATATATTATAAACCCGAAACCATCAGGCCAAATTTGCCATCCGACTTGATCGTAACAAGTGATAAAATGGTAGGGAAAAAAATCTTCAATTTTTTTTTTAGTCATATGTAACAAGGTGGAAAAGTTGTGGAAAAGAAAGCTGAAAGCTGAAAGAGGTGGAAAAGTTGTGGAAAAGAAAGCTTCTCCAATATGCGAACACCTGCGAACCATTCTTCCCAGTTTCCCCATCTACATTAACAATTTTTATTTTAAAAGAAGTACTAGTTTGAAGAGCATCCATCGAAAACTTTCTTAAATAGAAGTAAAAATATTGGAGGGGGAAGTATAAGAGGGGAACTATAACGGGGGTAAGTATAAAGGAGGGGAAGTATCGGAGGGGACGTATAACGGAGGGGAAGTATATCGGAGGGGGGAAGTATAAAGGAAGGAAAGAATTGTATATACACACTCGTATATGTAAAGGGAAAAGTTTCTTTGCAGATTTTTTTTTTTTTTTATTTTAATTTTTTAAGTATTGAGTAGATAAATGGGCTTTTTGCCCTAGGGGCTTTCTCGCAAATGGTGGAAATATCAAATTTCTCCCCTAAAAAACGAAAAAAAAAAAAAAAAAAAAAATATTATTACACCAACAATTTGTAAATAATATAAGGATATTTTGGTGAAAATTTGGTGACAATCGGACCAACGGTTCGGCCGCAGCGCAGTTTTTAAGATTTCAAACGTGCATATCTCAGCCATTTTTTTCGAAATTCAAAAATCGATTTGACCCTCCGGGGTCTGGAAGACCCTTCCCCAAAAACCCGACGTAGAGGTATCTCAACTTCTTTAAGGAAGTTAAAAATGCTTTTACGTCGCACTCTGCATGTGAAGGTCTTCGCGAAAGGGTCTTCCAGACACCGTAGAGGAAAAACTGATCTTTGCCGAGGTTTTCTGTGTCGCATTTTTAAACATTGTTTCACGAGCAATCGATTAAATAATTCCTATTATAAAAATGAACGATATGATAGTTTAAAATTTTTGATTGGGCTAACGCTGAGAGGCAAGAAGATAGAAGGGTATAACTCTGGCTATCCTCTACACACCCTTTTTCTTCCCCTCCTTAACTATCTGGAACGTTTATTAAAGCCAGTGTATAGATTTCTTGTTGGAAATTTAATAAACTTTCAGAATATTACGCCTCCTTCGCCACTGCTTAGCTTTAAACCGTTTTTCAGATATTGGACAAATACGGCCATAAATTCGAGAATAAATCATAATTTTCATTGAGTTTTTTTATGATGGGGGAGGGTCTAAACGTTAATGGGGTACGAAGTAACGACTTAAAGTAACGAAAATAAATTAATTAAATTTTAGAGAATGAAGAAAGTGAGAATATTAATGAAGGATTCGGAATTTTCGTATAAATCCGATTAAAATAAAGCGTTCCAGAAATAAACTGGTCTGGAGGTGGCGCAGACGGGAAGGAGGGGGAAGTATAGAGGACGGGAAACTTTTAGGGAGGGGGTAGTATAAGGTCGTTCCAACCGCAGTTTGTGATCCACACCACTGTGATTGCCTTGATGCGCATGCGCGGACAATGAACTGGTTTGAAATTAGTTTGTGATTCTGAGTGATTGGTACGCTTTTCAAACTGTGAAACAGTCACAGTGTGTAACTGTGTTAACAGTAGTGAAGGTCATTGAAACCAGTTAGAAGACGGTTGAGACAGCCAACTGACAGACTGGTTTGGTTTGAGGAGTGGCGGGACGCTCAAACAATTTGCGCATGCCCAGGGAATCTCTAACCAGTTTTGACTGCGGTTGGAACAAACCTATAGTTTTAGAATTTTATAAAAAACACATATTCCTAGTTATTTTTTGGAGTTGTACCCATCTCGACCCTAGTGTAAGCTTACATTTTTCCCTACTTTAATTCATAAGATCCCCTCCCCGAGCTAAAAATTCTTTAAAAATGATAGGTGGACTATTTGGTGAAAATTGTTAAAACGATAGTACCCAGTTTTTTTTTGTTATTTTGAAAAAAGCTTAAAATTCACTTTCAAAATACAGTAGAACCCTCTAATCCACCATCGGATAGTCCGTCACTCCGTGTAATCCGACCCCTCAATTCTCGTGGAAGCCCCATCGACGGCGCCTCCTGGTCCCGAGAGTGACGATGGGTTCTACTGTAACTCCAGAAGGAAGATCCATTTAAAGGGTGAAAATGGGAAACAAATTGCGGCCGTGAAGTGGGCCGGAAAAATGCGATGGACGGACGGACGGTACCACGGACAATCTCGTGGCAAATATCACTTATCAGTTTTCCCCTACGTGTCTGGAAGACCCTTGGCTGTTTTTTGAGAAAGTTGAGAACAAGCCTGTCGTGAAATATTCCTGTTAATTTTGTCCCTCTCTTCCTCAGATGTGTGCATTTTATACTGTTAAAAACAAGGCACATTTCATATAGTGTCATGCTTCCTTCGAACTTGCTCCCCTGCAATAGGACAGTTGTCTGAAAATTTCTCTAGAGGTTTGCACGTAAAAGTAGTTATGAAAAAAAATTTCTTCGTTAAAAAAAATTTCTCTGCTGGATGGACGATTAACCAAAACTCTTTTTATTTATTGAAAGTTAAATTTCACTTTACCTACGTACTTTTTGTTTTATTTCCTTCGAGGACGTAGGTCTCTCCCTAGGGGTATACACGGATAAAACCTTTTCCCCTATTTTTTTATATACCCAAATGCGCTACAGTACAACCCAGTTTTATTCCGACACATAAAAATATCTATTAAAAATACGGGTGAAGAAAATCTAGGAACGCCGGAGCGTTTCACCCCACCGAACACAACCAGATTTAGAGAGCAGAATAACGAGCGTTTCTGGTGTATTGGCTCCTTTTTTTCCCCCAAGACTTGTAGTTTTCCTAAACCATGAAAATTGCATGTCGTTGGCACACGGGAGCCGAAGTACAATTCTGAAAACCTGGGCTACCTGTGTTCTTCATTGGCTTGTTTGATAAGGGACAAAATAACCGAGAAAAAAAAACAACCTTTTCCATCCATTGAAAGCAAAAAAATTAAATTGTGAAAACCCGATGCCACTAAGAAACTTTTAAGTAAGGTAAAAGAGTGTAATTTAATGTCGGAACGGGTAAGAAAAAGAAGAAAAAAAAAAGAAAGACGAAATAAGGGCCGGTGCTAAAACGAGAATGACGTTTAGTTTTTCTACGTCGTACCTTTTTTTTCCTCCACTCTCTTTCTGGCCGCTTTAACAAATTCTTTCTTTTTCCATTTCTGTTTTATATCTCGACCCTTTGACCAATATTGTCTGACATGAATGCGTTAACCAGTAATTTAGAGGAGGTTTCTGGTTATACCAAATGGCACCACCATTCGATTACTTCTCGTTTACCTGGTAGTAGACAAGCTGTGTTAATTATGGAGGATTAGAAAGAATTTCACATTAGGTTAATAAATAATAACAATAATAGTAGTAATAACAATAATGAGTGTTGGTAGGTACAAACTAGCGAACACAATGGGAAAAAAAGGGGAGCGAGCACCTCGAGCGCTCTTACCCTTTCAGCCAAATTAGATTGAGGTTTTTTACTCTCTACCACCGTTAACATTTTGATAAAGGAATGGAAATCGTAGAAGCGGTGAATTTGTTTATTACCTGGCCCGAGGCGAAGGGATTTTTCTCAGATTTTAATTTTCAATTCGAAGCCGAAAACCCTTCGTTTAAAGGCCCTTCGTTTTATCGGATATTCAAGAAGCCTAGTAAAAGACATATTTTTAAACTTGTGTTTTGAGTCTATAGTCATTGGGTCTTTTTTCAGGATTAAAATTAGCCTTGAAAATATTTTTAGTGAAATTATTTCAAAGTAGCTACTTGTCCATATCTGGCTCGAGGGAACTTCCTAAACTCGTGACCTCCGGAAAGGAAGTCCGTTACGCTACCACAAAGTCTGCAGTTTCATGAACAATAATTAAATAGTAAGATTTTTAAATATTTTAATATCTAGTGTTGATGGGTGCTAATTTTTATCGTGGGTAGGTACCTAAGGAGGGAAGATATAACGTTATCTTTGCTAACAAAACGATTTCAATACGATTGTTTCTCTTCTTGTCCTTTATCTTGGCGGAACAAGTTTCACTTTTAAGAAACTTGCAAAGTTGGGGCGATTTCCTTAGGAGACAATTTCCCGCTTTGAAATGATTGCGAAGTTGGAAGTTCTTTTTAAGATTGGGAGGTCGGGGAGATGGCGGTTCGGACTGAGTGTTGAGGGGTCGCTAAGGGGAAGAATTTCGTTAAGTGCCTCCACTATGGGCGGGTGCTTTTTGTCGGCGATTAACTCCTCTTTTATTTTAATGGTGTAACTTTGATTACTTTAAATCACCGGGCACTTAAGTCGAACAGGAAATATTTCGGAAGGATAATTGATCAAAACAATGTAGGCACTCTGAAAGAGTTGTAGAGAAAAGTACCGTTTTGTTATTCGAAGCATGTTTTTACAACTTAAATGATTCGTAAGACATCGGAAAATTTGTCGGGGTTAGAGTGGGGATGTCTTAAAGGCATCTCTCCGCTGGGAAAGCATTCAATCAATGCCACTAACGAGACACCGGAACGTCAAGAGAATGGAAATCCCTCGGAGAACACTCACCTAATTTTTTTATTAGGCCCGTGCTATTCAAATAAGTCTCAAGAATTTACTGTTTCATGAATGCTATTTTCGTTATGACTTATGATGATGGCAATCAAGGGATCCCTCGGGCGCTTTTAACAGACATCCACGAAAGCGAAGAAAAAAAAAATTGACCTTTCTTGGTTGAATATGTACATATAAATAGGTACTTTTTTATTTCCATAGCAATTACAAAGAGGTCATATTTACAAAACCGTCCGGCGGTTTTTTTCCTTGCTACTTGCAACGAATTTTCTCCAAATCTTTCTTGATCATCTTGAAAATTTCAATTGTTTTTTTTCGCAAAAATGGCGGAGATTGATGGCCTGGGTATCTCATGAAATGGTGGGAATAAAAGGTGTGCTTTGAGAATGCAGAAGTGTATGAGCAATTTGGCAGGTTATCGCACCTTCGGGTCCGGGGTAATTTGGCGTCGCGCCCGAAAAGCGAGACCTCATCTTTCCGCTTTTAAGAAAACGCCCGCCTCCGATTCACCAGACTCGCTCATCCGCAACTTCTACAACTTGGATCCAATTAAGCATTAATTAATTAAAATAAACTCTCGAAACTTACGCTAATTAAAAAGACACCCCTGTTCGACCGACGTTTCGGGAGGAAAAGAGTCTCGGAAGGGGTATCTAATTTAATAAAAAGCTTTGAAATTAATGGAAAGCCGTTAAATTGGACGATTAGGTTTCTATAAATATAAGACGATTATTCTGAAATCTCTTTTAAAATTATTAGTGATAATTTTGTAACGTACATAAAAAGTTTTGCATACTTGTACCACCTACATGAAAACAAGTTTCTTAACACTGACTTAAAATTGGGGCTGATATCGTGCTTATAAATTAATTAATTAATAACCTAAATGGGGGTGTGGAAAACCGCATGGAAAAATTTTTCACTCTGCAGCTACTTCCCCCATTGCAATTGGTAGATTTCGAGGAAAAGAAATCGACCTAAAAAAAAATGCAATAAAAATCGCGACCGTGAGGTATTGGGAAAAACTAATGATGTTCCAAAAAAGATGGGTAAGCAGAAACGGTATCTTTGTAGAAACCTAAATTGAGAGCCCTATTGGTCAACTGGGAAAAGCGAGTGACTTTTCTTGATCGATGTTCACTCATTTCTGGGGATAAAAAAAAATTAAATTCATGTCGTCGTATTTATAACCGACGTAAAACGAAGGTGTCCGTCGGGAACCGAACGCGACTTTCAAAACACACACAACATTTCATACAGTTAAGTGTGTAGTAACCCTACATTAAACCTTAACAATTGGTGTTAAAATCCAATAATCCGCTCAATTTTGGATTGAAGCACCTATACTAACGAAAAAAATTTTAATTTTTTAAATAAAAGATCTTTATTTTAAACAGTAATGTTTTGATTATAAAAAAAAAAAGTATCCTTGATTTTATACACTTTCCTTATTGCCCATGAGCTACTTCCGAAAAAGCGGTTTTTCCGCATCCGAATTTCAATTGAAAATTTTGAATTAAAATGGCTTGAATATAATGAAATAAATTAGCGATTAAAGACAATAAAAGAGAGTGAGAAAAAAAATCCACTTGACCGTTCCCCGAAGGAATGTAATGACTTTTTATCTCTGTATATAATTTCATTACGTGTATAAGATATTACAATTAGATTTCAAATGATAAAAATTCGTGGGTCAGTGTTCATAATCTTTTGACTCTGGCACCATGGAGAATCCCCATCTCCCTAAAGCAAAATTTAAAAATACATTCGGTTTTTTAAATAAACCTAAAGCCTCGTTAAATTTGAATTTAGCTCAGGGAATCCCGGACAAAAAATACTCAAGAATTTGAGAAATTATTGGCCATAATAATTAAGAAAACGCTTTTTGTAGGTAAATATAATTAATTAGTCGGGAAAAAATAAACTTTAATTTTGTTGATAGTTTACAATTTATGTGTCGAAAGTAAATTTTCCCCTGCCCTAACTATCTGGGTTTGGTTAAAATAGAACTTCCAAGAAAGAAAATATTTAGTTAAAAAATATATCCGAAAACTTATTCTCTACATCACACAATTAGTCATTTTATGTATTTGATGTTTCCGATGATTATTTAAGTGTTTTATTTGCCTTTGTGATGTTATCTGTTCCTGTTTGACTTTTTAAGAAAAAAAAAAGGCTTTTTTACACCTTTTCATTCCCACGTGTGGAGTGCTAAATGATTTATCGGAGATATGAAGTGTGAACTTATTTCAGGGTCATGTGATTGGTTTTATATCAACAATTTAAATACAATGAATACCTTATTCTTAAATAAATCGATCTAGGTGGATGAAATCTTCGGTCATCCTAGTTCACATCTTGGAGGATTGTCTAATTTTAACTTTTTTTAAACAAATTTTATGATTCACATTAACTGTCATTTCATTTTTTCCAATTTTGCTCTTTTTATTATGCCATTTTATGCTTTGCAGTGCTTGGCAAACGTTTTTTGTGCATTTGATCATTCTTTTTTTCGGATGCCATATTTCTTTTTAAAAATAAATTAGTTAGAATTTTTTTTTTTTTGGTGTAATATATTTTTTTAACCTTGATCACACCTTTCAATATTAAAACAGTTCCGTTTATGTTGAGACATTTTAATGTTTAGTTTTATGTCTCAATTTGATAATTTTTTAAGCAGTTATTTTGCTTGTACAAAAATAATATTCCCCCCCACTTTTTCAAAAATTTTAGACATCATCGTTCATCGGTCGCGATCAGGGTAGACATTGTTCATTCATTTGTACGAATATTCTGAATGAAGATTTGTTTTAAAAAGAGTAATTTTGAAAACTTATTAAGTTTTGAGCGGCCATAACAGCGCTTAATGTGCATTTAACTTCCTTATGAGAAGAGTTTTAAATAATAAAATTCTGTGGTGTCAAAATGGCGAGCTTTATCAACCACAATGTCTTTTCTCCTTTCTTTCTGAAGTTAGCTGATCTTACGATTTTGAGAGAAAAAAAATTTTCCTTCTGTGTGCATATTGTCAAACCTATTGTTAATTCTTGGATTTCAAACTAGCGTTCAGCTAAAATTCAATTCTATTGTTCAATTACTTCGCAATAGGTTTTTTTCCCCCTCTTCAAGTTTAAAAACCGTTGACGCGTAGAGACTCTCTCCCGCTACATAATTGCTTCCAGATCGCGGAGATTACTAAGAATTTATCAAGAGAGACCTATAATTTGGAGGCTGACCTCGCCTCGACAGTGAGATGTTATTACTTCATTCTTTATAAAGACCTCTTTCACAGAATTTAAAGAACCAGTTTGGCAGACGTTAAAAAAACAACGTTTTAAAACTATGCGAATAATATTATAAAAATTTTCAATATAAAAATCCTAAATCGAAATTTTATACTTTCAGATTCATATTTTCTGGTAAAAGAGGTTTAAATTTTAAAAAAATCGAATTGCGCACTTAGAAAAGCTATGGAAATTATTATTCTCTTACCTACATAAAAAGTTAATAAACACCAATAAAAATATTCTAGACTTTTAGGTTCCTATTTAAATCTATAAAAACTTCCCTTTTTTTTTTTTTTTTTCCGCGTAATTTGAAGATTGAGAATGATCTCCAGATAAAAATGTTACCCTATTTTACTTTTTTGGAGTAGTGGGCTGGGATGTGTGGGAAGTCTTGGGCGAAAGACCGTGTAAAATGTCAGAAAATATAAAAGGGGTGGTTTTCTTGGCAGAAAAACCTTGAAAATCGGGAAAACACCCCAAAAAAGCGTTTCTTTGACAAAAAACCGTGTAAAAGGATGAAGTAGCAGATGGCTAGAATAATGGGTGAGGGGGTTCCCACGTGAATTTTATTCTGGGGCTGTAAGATCCTTGTGTTTGTTCTAAAAACCCATTATGGTAGAATTTTTTTAAATTTTTGACTAATTATGTAAATTATTTGTCTGTTCAGGCCAAGCGAAAAGAGAAAGGAGAAGTCTCGAAATGCAGCAAGATGTCGTCGAAGTAAAGAAAGCGAAATTTTCGCCGATTTGGCAGCAGAACTTCCTCTATCACCTTCTGTTGTCTCCCACCTTGACAAGGCTTCAATTATGCGTTTGGTCATTACTCGTCTACGTTTGATGAACATATTTAAAAAAAGTAAGTTTTTTTTAAGTTTGCTATAATTGAAACTTTCTTAATTTTAGTCGAGGAGAAAAAAGCCTTGAAAAAAGAGACGCATGATGATTCTTTTCTCAATACTATCGGGGGTTTTGTGGCTGTTTTGGCCCTCGAAGGAGATATCATTTTTGTGTCGAACAACGTTTCCACATATTTGGGAATCTCACAGGTCGATTTACTTGGTCAGAGCGCTTATGAGGTTATCCACCCATGTGATCACAGCGAAATCAAAGATGTACTCTCTGTTAAAAATGACCCGCATGAGCAGTCATCTTTTTTCATTCGTATGAAGTGCACATTGTCAAGCAAAGGTCGCAGCATCAATTTGAAATCTGCTTCCTACAAAGTCAGTCTTGAATCGCTTGACCATTATCATAGTTCTAATACGTTTTTACTTTCTCAGGTCTTTCACATCAATGGACGTTTTATGGACTTGCATGGATCAGTTTCTAATTCAGAATATGGTTTTGTTACCATCGCTACACCAATATCTCATCCGAGCTCGATCGAAATCCCATTAGGCCGCTATATTTTTTGTACTAAGCATTCCTTGGATATGAAATTCACTTATGCCGACGATAAGTATGTTTTCTTTTATTTTTTAAATCCTAATTTTTGCTTTTTTAGGATGTTTGATTTCCTAGGCTATCATCCGAGTCATTTAATCGGGAAGTCAATTTATGAATATCATCATGCTCAGGATAATAGCTGCATTGAAAAGCTTACAAATCATGTAAAATTGATTGTTTTTTATATTTTTCTGTAATTTTAAATATTATTTTATAGTATTCTTGAAAGGACAGACAGAAACAGGAATGTACAGGTTTTTAGCTCAAGGTGGAGGTTATGTGTGGGTGTCGACGCAGGCTACCATTATTTATTGTGAAAAAGGCACAAAACCAATCAGTGTCGTTTGTGTCAACTACGTTATTAGGTAAAAGCGCCCTTGATATTTAAAAAAATCTATTTTTTGGTTTTTCATCTTTCATCAGAGGAGTCGATATTGTTTTCCTACCTAGAAATATTTTCTTTCCAGTGAAAAGCTCAACGAAAAGGAAGTTTACTCTATGGATCAGTTAGAATGGTCTAAAGAAAACGTCAAGCCGATTGAACTTGAGCCAGAACCGCCAGCACTTAAGATGATCATGCCCATCAAATCGGAGACTCGCCACAGCCAGCTACAAGGAAAATCTTTGCTCCTAAGACAGCAGACATGAACAAAGGATTCCTTACATTTGACGATGACGAATCTGGAACAAGTATTATCATTTTTTTTGGCTCAAACATATTTCTACAAATATTTATTTTTAGCTCTTAAAGATGAGCCTGACGACTTGACATATCTTGCTCCGACTGCTGGAGACGTTTGCATTTTGCTCGATAGTAAGCCTATTCCGGATGAAGATTGGAATTACTTTACTTCTGTAGAAGACATCAGTCCTTTGAATAGTGTCAGTGTAGACACTGCTTTGTTCTCAACCTATAATGATGATTGCTCAAATAATTCACTGTCTCCTGTATGCTTTAATCTTCATTATCTAATTCAATCTTATGGTGTTTTTTTTTTAGGGTGGCACAGGCTGCAGTTTACCGTCTTTGTCTATTGAATCGCCATCATTTGAAGATCCGAGTATGAAGTCGATACTTGGGCTTGATTTAATTGACTCGGGCACTGATGATTTGGGCAAAGGGCAATTTCTTTATGACGAAGATATTCCATCATTGATGCCTTTTGACATGCCTTGGAATATTAATTTAAATTCTAATAGCGATACTAGTTTGTCATGGTGAGTTCAAACATTTTTTTAAATCTTTTCTGTTAATTTTTTTGACTCATGTTTTTTTTAATTTTTTACAGTTCACCGATTTCTGATGTAAGCAAAGATGTATTGCCCGAGTTGCAGTCATTGCTCAACGATGATGAAATTCCTGTCCACGCTGGTTTTTTTCAACTCAACCCTAAAGACATAAGTGAGTAAATTGTTTTAGGCTCTTCATATTATCTTTAACTGTTCAGTATAATGCACTTCTTAACATCTTCATTTTTTAGGCGAGCTTGAGAGTAGAAAGAGGAGTTCTCCGCCTGAACAGGAAAATGTTAAGAAGAGAAAACATCAATTTCTCAACGTCACAAACTACAACGGTTCCACCGACCTTCAGGACCTTCTTGTCACTCATGACATCAGCGATAGTTATATTCTCACCGCACAAGACAACGCTGTGATTTGTAACTTTCAAACCAAGATCTCTTAATCTTTTGTACCTTTCATACTCAGGAAAAAATATATGTTTTTATATTTTTCCCCAATAAATTCCATGTATTTAAGCAATGCATAGATAGACCCGAATAACTTCTGTGTTCAAAAAGAGGCCCATTTAAGATATTTTTTGTAAGTTAATTTCTAATCGTAAAATACGGATATTAATTTAACTTTTGTGTGTGTCGATTCAACGGTGATGGTTAAAGTTCAGTTTGAATATCTGGACAAATATTTTTGCCTTAATTTCTATAGCCTTGAACGGAAATGGTTGTGGGTGGGAGGAGGCTTTTTTCTTCTTTTCTTTTTTCTTGTTAAGGAATTCTCTTATGGACATGGTTGAATGGGAGGAGCTGCTTGGGGTTGCTGATCTCAGAACTGAGCTTAGTTTTTGCCTTTTTTAGTGGACTTCCTAAAGTAGAGATTTTTCTTATTAGTTTTTTGTTCCCCCTGTTATAATTTTAATTTTTTTTTTAATGAATGATCAAACATCACCATTGAGCTTCCTTGATCAATCAAAAAGCCAAGTATTTAGAGTGTGTGAAAAAATAATAATAACAAAACAAAATTAGATAGATGTAATTTTAAATAAACGCTGAACTTTTTTTTTTTTTTTTTTGAAACACCAAAATATTGAAATCATTCATTTAATTCTTCATTTAAATTCCATTTACATGTGATCATTTTTCTGTTTTTCAGAGATAAGATTATCAGGCCTACAAAAAAACATTTTTTTAAATTTATATCCTTTTATTATTATAAATTTTAAAACAATAAACATCTTTTGTTCTTATTCCTTTATCAGCAACTTACAAGTTAATTGGTCGAGCGTGGTTGATTTTTCTTCTCTCTTCCCCAACATAAATTTTTTTTAATCTTTACGCAAAAATTGTGTAAATAATTATATTTCTTACAATTTTTTATGTATCGGAACTAATTTAGGTTCACTTTGTTATCGAAACAGGGCGATAGATTATTAACAATATTATAGGAATTTATTGTACAAATCATATTTTGTTTTCAGCTTGATAAATATTTAACAAGGTTTTCTTATTTTGTACATACTATGTATTGTCGTACCAAAATATATTAGAAATAATAGTTTTTAAAGTTAGTTTTTTGTTTTAACCTGTTTTCTCACATACACTCAAGGACAGAAAAACCAGCAAGGAATTAGTTATTACGTTTTATGTGTTCTGTGGTATGCTAAATTGAAAAAATATAATCAAAGGATACATCTTCATCCGAGTCATCCAAATAGAGTTCCTGGTAGAAAAGAAAAAGAAGTTAAGAAGTAAGTGGACATCAACAAATGGAGGAAGGAAATATTTTAATTTGGGAAAAAAAGTAAAAAAATAATCAAGCATACATTCAGTCCTGGTACCGATTCAAAATCCTGAATAAAACCGTTTTTACAGGAACTTTTCATTTCCAAACTTTTGGCTATGGTTTTCACCTAAAATAAAGAAAATAAAAATTATTAAAACAGAAGATTTTTTAAAGCTAGAGAATTTATAAAAACAGGGAGGAAATTAGATGTAAGGATTTTTGTATAATTTATCTTTTCCATCCCTATTCATTCAATCAAGTTTTCAGAGAACGGAGAAAAAGAACCAGAATGATCTCTAGGTTGAAATAATGAGAATAAGAAACAATTATAAATAAGATTTATTGTACTTTTAACAATAAATAACATCATAGTGTTTCATAATACTTAGGAGCTATACATTATTGATTAGAGATCTAATAAATTTTAAAATCAAAAAGTACAAAGCCCATTTTTACAAAAAAAGATCAACAGAAATCAACAAAATGCATCTCAGATCCAAATAAACAAAAAGTTAATTTATTTACACAAAAAATATTAAGTACATGAACATGTTTTGAAAAAATAAAAATAAAGTAATACAACCGCGAAAACCTTTACAAAAGCAGATCATATATTTTGCTGGCGTAAGAATAATACTGAATTTTAAGTGCATTCACAAAAATAATAGATAATAAGTTAGTAGATTGTTAAAATAAGAGACTAAGCATCATTGTTTTTTAAATAATTGTTATTATTTTTTTACCTATTTATATGTTGTAACAAATAATCACTGCAATTTCAATGATCACTATGCTTATTTATTGTTCAATTTTTTATTTTTTATTTTACAATAAATACTCCTCTATTTACAGTGGGCGTAGATCAAGAAACACTTCGGTTGAAAACTATATAAGGTTTCTTGAGATAGGAGAGGTTAGGGAGGCTCTTGAGAATCGATTCGGCTTCAGCGCTTATTTTCTTTTCGACGATCGAATTCAGATCATATTGGAGTAAACTTTCTTCTTTAGCTACCACTGAAAAAGTACAAAGTTTTATCCCAAGCACTCTTAATGTTATGCCTTTAAATTTAATTTCAGAGCAGAAAGCATAATTAAAGCCAGGCCCAAAATAATTAGAGGTTCTTATAATCCAAATTTTGATATACAGGTGTGCCAGAGTGGAAGGGTGTTTAAACACCCTTTTTTAAACTTCAGGATAGCAGGTTTTGTAAAATAATATAAGGGACTTTCTCGCACTGAAAGTTTTCAAGCATCAAACTCATTTATAACAAGTTTCTCCCACTTGACAAATAATAATAATTTAAAAAACTTACTGAACAACGGATTGGTCAACCCACTTCCTTCCCAATCAAAATGGGCTTCAGGAACAGACGCCTGTAAATATTCAAAAATCTATAGTATAAAATACATCACAAAATAAAAATATTTACATTAAAAATGCACAATCTATACATACCACGTTAAAGAATTCAAAGAAGAAAAATAAATAAGAGAATAAACCAAAAGCCACGCACTAGATTTAATAATAAATAACCCATTTCAAGGTGCATATGGAAGTGTTAGAAACGAAAAGTGAGAAATTAATGGAGAAAAACATGCTTATTTGTTAACATGCATTGTGAAATTTTTCATCCAGCAAATAAAATAGAAAAAAAATTACTTTAGGTGCTTCAGAACAAGAAGGTTTCCCGAAATCAGAAGAAATGAGACCCTCAAAGTTTTTCCCTTCAGGAATCAAACACTTTTGCGATTTACTCCAAGGGCCACATAACTAAAAAATAAATTAATTAACTAATTATTGATATACATTTAAACTTACAATATTTCTAGAATCGATTTTAAGAGCGCTTAGCATTTTGTGATTGGATGTTGATATCGACCATGTATATTTAAGAGCTGGGGTGTCTTCTAAATATTGAAGCTTTTGCCAAACTCTATTATTAACGACTACATTTGTATCAAGAGTAGAAACGACAGGGCAGTCATCTGGAATGTCTTCAGGCCATGGATTGTCAAAAAAGTTCTAAAAAAAATGTAATTTTTGAATCATAAAATTAGTAATACAAACAGTCTTTGGCTCTATGTATGTGGAAGTGGTCGCCACAGGAACTTCCGCTGGCTCCACGACGCTTGATTGAAAATCGGCAAAATCATCAAAATCGTCATCGTCAGGTTGAATATCAAACGTCTCTAATTTCTCTTCAAACTGTGAAAAATTTGAAAAATCTGGAATGTCTAAGTCTTTTGATTCTGTTTCGTGATTTGAAAAAATAACACTTTCACTTTCACAGAATGTCCTTTCGGTATCTTCTAAATGATTTATAGATTCATCATCTATAACGACCGATGTAAGTTTTTCTTCAATTCAATATTATCACAATCTTCTTTGAATTCTAAACTAACTGGATCGCTGATATTATTGACGCCATTACAACATTTCCTATACTATTCTCTAAAGGATTTCCTTCTAATTCTATTTCATCAGTTTCACTATTGCTAATACTATGATTTTCAGGAATGACTGCATTGTTTAATGCACTTGAATCACAATTAAAATCACAATTTAAATCAAGCTGTACGTTCGCGAAGCTTGAAAATTCCAAGTTTTCAACGTCTGCAGACTGAAAGCCGCCAACGGTATCGTCCACGATTTCATTTTTATAATTTAAATTGACTTTGTTCAATTTTATCGAAATATTTTTTTCAACCGATTCGGAGACGGTATGTTTTATGTCGTCAATGCGTGGAATGGGAGCAGGTTCCGCTGAACTTCGCCCACTTTCTGCTTCATCCTCAATCGAATCTGTAAACATTTAAATGACAGTCACAATGCTGATTTTTTATTTTATTGATCTGAGAAAATTAGGAAAGACGAGAGGAAAAAATTAAGGCCAAACACTTTACCAACTGAGCCAGAGAAGCCTCGCTGTAAGTGTACAATCTTCTTGTCCGTTAGGTGACCATACGTCCTGCTTTAGAAAGGATTGTCCCCACGATTTTTTGTTTAATAACACCCGTTATCAAGTTTTCGAGCATTTAACACACTGTTTTGGGTCATTTTTCTTGGTTTACAGGTTTCGGAAAACCTTTAATATCGGTGTTTGGGCGTTTAACGCCTTTTCACCAGACTAAGGTTATTTTTCATCAATTTCCAAACCTACAAACAGGTTTTTAGACATTTCTTTAATCTTTTGCCCAAGAAAAACCTTTTATACAAATCTTTCTTGTTCATTTCGTAGCGTCCCACTTTGGACTTTTGCCATTCTGGTCACCTTATCCACATGTTTCTCTTAACTTCTTTCCCCAATTTTTCTACTATTTTCTTTCCTAATTTTCCAGTTTAATATAAAATTAAAATCAGCCAAAGCAAAGTAAATTCATTACCGTGAACGAAACTTTCAAAGTCATCAAAATCATCGTCGTCATCGTTGCTGATTGGAGGAGGAGTCCGACTAATCAAAGGGGGAATATTCATTTCCTAAAATATAAAAATTGACAAAAAATTAACATTTTGAAAATCAAGCCGAAAGGCCAGAGAAAAAGCGAAGGCAGACCAATGAATTTTGGCGCCGCAACGAAATTTTGAAGACCTTATGGCCGATTCCTTGAAACCTAAGTTCCAAGGTATTACAACAACTTACTTCTAAAGCTAATGGTGACAGGAAAAAATAATGACTTAAAACATAAATAAATCCCAGATTTTTAAGTTCCCAAGGCTACCAGGGGAACTTACAGCAAAAAAATTTCTCAACTAATATGTAATGCAGCCAAGGCCATTAAAGACTGAATTATTCTATATGCACAAGAAATCCATAATCATAAACCTTTAACTATCTGAGTTCTTTCCTCAAATAAACAAGCAAAATTTCAATCGTAAGGCTTCTGATTAAGATAACGAGCTAAACATAAGGAAGGTGAATAATGAAAAATAATGCTTACATTCGAATAGATGAGTAAATGCCTGATTTCTGAAGTCACCTCGTGAAGTTTGCCGAGTCGATAATATTTTTTTGTTGAAATGTGTCAAAGTCTAATTTTAAATTTATGCTTGGACATTGTGAAGAGTGTAAGTATTCACTAAGGACGGAAGGGGAGTGGTAGACTTTTTTCTATAATTATTATTCAAATAATATTATCGTGATAGTACTAAACCTGTCATTTGGAATGGTATTACATATGTTGACTTTTATGTTTTCAAAATAAGAATTTCAGAGAGGTTTCTTACGTTTCATATTCGACATCCGGCGAATGACGTCAAAAGTTGAGTCGTACCCAAAAATTTCTCTCTTCCTAAAGTTTCCCCGGTAAACCGAATTTTTAAGCCTTTTCGATTCTGGAATATTGGATCGCCCTTTTTTCGGCCTAAATATTGATGTAGAGATTTGTTCGGATTTTTCGTTCTAGAGAAGTGAATATTAGTATTTCCTTATTAAATTCTTACGTATTCCTTATTAAATAATTTACGAGTGAATATTCGTATTTACTCATAAATTCACTCAATATTCACTCTGAAATACGTGTATTCACTGAGGAAATACTAATATTCACTCTTAAATACGTGTATTCACTGAAGAAATACTAATATTCACTCTTAAATACGAATATTCCTGGAAATACGCCAATCGTTTGTTCGTATTCGTATTTCAAAATATTGTCAGTGAATACACGTATTTTAGAGTGAATATTAATATTTCCTTATTTAAATTCTTACGTATTCCTTATTAAATAACTTACGAGTGAATATTCGTATTTACTCATAAATTCACTCAATATTCACTCTGAAATACGTGTATTCAGAGGAAATACTAATATTCACTCTGAAATATGTGTATTCACAGAGGAAATACTAATATTCACTCTGAAATACGTGTATTCACTGAAGAAATACTAATATTCACTCTTAAATACGAATATATTCCTGGAAATACGCCAATCGTTTGTTCGTATTCGTATTTCAAAATATTTGTCAGTGAATACACGTATTTTAGAGTGAATATTAATATTTCCTTATTAAATTCTTACGTATTCCTTATTAAATAACTTACGAGTGAATATTCGTATTACTCTTAAATTCACTCAATATTCACTCTGAAATACGTGTATTCACTAAAGAAATACTAATATTCACTCTGAAGACGTGTATTCGCTGAGGAAATACTAATTAATACTAACTCTGAAATACGTGTATTCACTGAAGAAATACTAATATTCACTGAAGAAATACTAATATTCACTCTGAAATACGTGTATTCACTGAGGAAATACTAATATTCACTCTTAAATACGTGTATTCACTGAAGAAATACTAATATTCACTCTTAAATACGAATATATTCCTGGAAATACGCCAATCGTTTGTTCGTATTCGTATTTCAAAATATTTGTCAGTGAATACACGTATTTTAGAGTGAATATTAATATTTCCTTATTTAAATTCTTACGTATTCCTTATTAAATAACTTACGAGTGAATATTCGTATTTACTCTTAAATTCAATATTCACTCTGAAATACGTGTACCTATTCACTAAAGAAATACTAATATTCACTCTGAAAGACGTGTATTCGCTGAGGAAATACTAATTAATATTAACTCTGAAATACGTGTATTCACTGAAGAAATACTAATATTCACTGAAGAAATACTAATATTCACTGAAGAAATACTATTATTCACTCTGAAATACGTGTATTCACTGAGGATATACTAATATTCACTCTTAAATACGTGTATTCACTGAAGAAATACTAATATTCACTCTTAAATACGAATATTCCTGGAAATACGCCAATCGTTTGTTCGTATTCGTATTTCAAATATTTGTCTGTGAATACACGTATTTAGAGTGAATATTATTTCCTTATTAAATTCACGAATTTAAGAGTGAATATTCGTATTACTTACTAAAATACTGAGGAATTACGAATATTTACTCTTACATACGTGGATTTACTGAGGAAATACGAATACTCGTTTTAAATGCGTGTATTCACTGATAAATATTTCTTTCTGTAAATACGAAATGGGTTAAAGAAAGTACACCCACTATAATAAATTCATTTAATAAATAAAAATAAATAAAACAAGCATTAAAAAGATAAGAGAGAGTCCAGTTAGGTAATTAATCAATTTTTTTCTGCCAAGAAAATACACATTGAATAACATAAAAGGCCTTTAACCTACAATATTCGTTAGGACTTCAACAATTATTAATGATGACAGTGAAATCTTCGCCCTAGATTTCCTTAACTGTTTAAGTGGGAACATGTACTATGTACTTTTGACAATCTATAATGAAATAAAAATAAATAAATGAGAGAAAGCTGAATTCTATGACTAGAGTTTAAGGACGAGAGTACCTAATTTTATTCAATAACATAATAATCCGTACTCAATTAGTACTCCGCGAATTATATTATAGCAGAGATTATTTTCAATAAGCAGTACACTAGCATAATTTGCAATACTGGATATCATAATTTTTCAGGTGTTGACTTTGGTTTCCTGTTAGTTGAATAAATCGAAGGTCATTTCTATTTAATTTAATCCAAGGATGTCGTCTATTTTATCCTGGATGGACTCGAAATTTAATTGGTTTGTTTCCTCCAGATTTTTCGCTTTGACGAGTCTGACTCTGGGCATGAGAAGGATCGTTGCTATGAGACGAGGGCGGAAGTGACGAACATCGCCATCGAGTAGAAAAGGGGCCCGACCGGAGTTTTCTTTTTGTTTTTCATCGCGTTCGGCATCGCTGGCATCATAGGCTTGAGGGTTTTTATCACTTGGGCCAACTCAGGCGGTATATCGCCCGATTCGAGATCACCATCTTTTAAACTCTCAAGATTTTTTAAAGGGTAGTAATAGTATTCGTAGCCTAGCGGCTCCTGGCCGGTCCCACTTCCACTTTCCGGTTTTTCACCCATATCTAGCACAAAAACAAAAACCTCATTTTTAATGTCCATTTTATAAAATAGACTAACCAGATTGGATCGTTCCGTTCATTTTCATTTCGCCGTCTGGGGGTTTCGAAAAAATAAACTTAAGTAGATCCTGTAATGGCATTTCTTGCTTCGTTGGCTGCTGTACGTCGCCTTCGCCCTAAAAACCAGAATTTTCATCTCCATTCATAAATTAACCGCTTCATAAGAAAGCCATTAAAGTAATTGGGTCATGGCCGAATCCCTATCAGTCTCCAGAGCGGAGAAACGCTTCCGGATACCAGAAATACAAGACGAAACCCCTCAATTATCACCCATGCGAATTTTAAAATCTTACCATGTAATAAGAATCGTTGAAATTTCCCAGTAAAGGATCGTCTTCTGCAAAAACAAGATTATTGTATCCATAATCTTCATCTAGATATTTGTCAGATTCTTCTTTAGGTTCCATTCTATCGTTTTGTATTCTGTTAAGCATATTATGTAAATAATTGCGACTGTCTCGGCCGTCAAAGTCTTCCCCGTATATTTTTTATCGTCAAAATAACGACAAACCAAAGCAAAATATGTCTCGTTTGTCCGTCCATAATTTTTGTTACCAACTTTTGTTTTGTCTCCGTCTGAAAATCGACAAATTAATACTAAAACAAAAAAGTTTCGCGTTTGCTTGTTTCCTGTAAATTTGAGTACCTAAATATGATTGACGTTCTTAGGTAAAACTTTTGCAAAAACAATAGTTTTGACAATAAATATTTTGCCTTTTATGAATTTATTTTAAAATTAACAAGTCGTATTTAAAAACCCGATGCCGGGTTACTGTATATAATAAAAATTCCGTTATTTTGCATTCCTACCCAATGGACTTAAAAGCTTTTTAAGATGAAAAATTCAAGATACGTTATAATTTAGTCTTAAAAAAATTTTACGCACGTATAGATGGAACGTTGAGTTCTGTCCGAGATGAAGGTGTATACCTCTTGTTGGTCCACTTGAGATTGTTGTAGGCCCAGGTTTCTTGCAAAATGGGTCAGTCGACCCCTCTCTGCTTCAGGACGTTCTTTTAAAAATGTCACATATTTTTTATTCCATTTTTATAGAAGACGTGAGAAAGCATTGTTCGAGATAAGAATAATGTTATAATAATGCATGTCGTTTTAAGTTTGAGACTTCAAATCGCGTTTTTCCGATTCTGGGCTTGATGAACAATAAGTTCCGGTCAACGGAACTGTGGGGTTTAAGCTAAAAATTATTGTACTTTCGTCACTGAAATCCTTTTTTTTTTTTCATTACATTTTTGAAAGATACAAACCCATTTGTGAAGGTCGAACAAGCAAAATCGTCACATCATTAAAAAGTTTGCCTCCGTGGCACAGGATTTTGACTCACATGGTTGGAGGTTCGGATCCCAGGATGTGTAGAAACACTTCTGGAGGAGTTCGAGGATATACAGGGTGTTCTTGATCATTTTTCAAATTCCCTGACCTCACTAATAAAAATAGGTAAAAACAAAAAATTCCCCTTTTTTTTGCGAATTTGCCGAAGTTTTGCCAAGAATCGATTGACGAATTTGAATTTTGTTGTTAAGTTCACGTTCTGTTCTTACTTCAAACGGGAACCCAACCTTCAAAAACTTAAAGTACTTGTTTGAAGAGCTTCCAACGAAAACTTCCTTAAAGAGAAGTAACAATATAGGAGGGGGAAGTAACTATAAGGGAACGAAGTATAAGGAGGGGGAAGTATAAAGGAGGGGAAGTAAGGAAGGGAAAGTATAAGGGAGGGGGCAGTTTTTTTTTCGAAAAATTTTCCAAGTTTTCTTTTTTTTTAATTTTCCAAGTTTGTTTTTCGAAAAATTTTCCGAGTTTTTTTCAAAAATTTTCAGAATTTTTTCACAAATATTTCTAAGTTTTTTTTTTTTCGAAAAATTTTCCGGGTTCTTTTTTCTTTTTCAAGTGTCAAGGTAGAAATAATGGGCTCTTTGGCCTAGGGATGTGCCTCTCGCAATGGGTAGAAGTATGAAATTTCTCCCTACTAAAAAAAAAAAAATAATTAAAAAGTGGCAATTTTTTTACAACAAAAATTCGTAAAAAATATAGGGAGTAATTGGTAATTGGACCAAACGTTCGGCTACACCGAATTTTTGAAAATTTCAAACAGACATATTTTTCGAAATTCAAAAATCGCCCTTGTTACATTCTTCTTCACCGGGTCAAGAAATTTGTGTGAAAATTGGATGAAAACTGTGGCTGTAAAGTGTTCCAAAAAAATGCTACGGACGGCCGGCCGGCACCACATACAAAGTTGAGATCGATATATCCATATTCGAATTTACCCTACGGGATAGAAGACCCCTCCACAAAAACCCGACATGGAGGCTATCACAATAATCCTTTAAGGAAGTTAAAAATAAAAAAGGCGTCCCATGCATCATGAACCACCCTGTATACAGGGTGTCCCAACTCGAGTGGGCCAAACGAATCTGCTACATTGATAGATTTTGGTTTTGCTACACAGGGTGGCACAAAAAGGTGCCAACTTCGTTATTTTAAATGGGAACCCTAGTTTTTAATCGAATCTACACTCAATTTTAAGCTACTTTAACTTAGGTCAGATGGATCTCCCCGTGTAACTTCAATAATTTTCGTCCTACAAAAAAATAAAGTAAACCCCCTTGTTTTTGACGAAGAATGTGCAATAAACGAATTTTGATTTTGGTGTACAGGGTGTCCCAGAGCGACACCAACTTCGTTATTTTAAATGAGAATCCTATTTTTATTTCAGATTCGTAATCTATGCAAAATTTCAAGTTGATTTGACTATTCATAACTTCGGACGACTTTAAAAAATGTCTAAAAATGGATTTTAGACCGAAAAAACGCTAAATTTGGCGGGAAAATAATTCCAGGATCTCCTTATTAATCTTCGATGTGATAGGAATTGTTTTTCAGGAAAAAACGAACCCAACGAATAACACTTTACGAAATTTATTTATATTTTTTCATTAAAAAAATTTATTTAATTTTATCGATTTCAACTGCCACACAGGACTATCCAGGACTTAAAGAATAACATAAATTATCATATAATTTTTCTAAAAAATCAATATTTAATAATTAAGATAATAAAATTTAAACAAATGAATAATAACAAAAGGGAAAATTTACGTGTGACATTCAAAATACTTTTAGTAGGTAGAATTTTCATTTGCAGGCCAGCAAAGCTACATGTCTAGCGCCTAAAATAAAATTAATAATCACTCACAAAGGAAAAAATAAATGAAAATATTACCAATTGAGGCAAAATTTTTTCTAATATTTCTGACGTTATTTCGGTTTCACCTTCAGAAAATGTTTGATTCGCTGCTCGTAATATGACTTCCATAATCATCGCATTCACTGCTATAGTGAGGTATTTGACAGGCCTCGGATTTATCTTCGTTTTTGGGTTTTTAAAATGTCGGATGATGATTTCTCGAACTGTTTTCTAAAGAAGAAAAGCAAAATTAAAACCATGAATAGCTTTAAATTCTTAAGCTTTCTGTTCTTTCACTCTGCATATCACTTCCTCAATCATAAGATAGGCTCTACACTAATAATCAGTTTAAGTGAATACCTGCTTCAGGTAACTTTTGGGCTTCTGTTCTGTCATTGCTGGGATGATGGCTGAAGAGGCACGATAGGATATCGACCGACAAGAAAGGTTCAGCTAATAAAATTAAAAATCATCGAAAAGTTCACTTTGTGCCTAAAAACTTAAACGTTTTCTTCAGCATCTGCTGATCTTGACGCCCAAATTATGAATTTGGATTGTTTCGAGATAACCAGTGAGTTCCAAAACGTAAACAAAAGCAACCAACACGAAGGTTCCAGTGACCCCTTCAGCTGTGCCGCGACTGTCACTCAGAAGTCACTGAATTTCGATCTTTCTCTGATGATTGGTGTGGTACTGTTCGCTGACTAAAGCCACCTTTGATAGCAGCGTTTAAGCATTGTCGGAAACACCCATTGACAGGTACAAAATTCTTGTTGACGAGATGCTTGTAAGATTCTCTCTTAAAACTACTCTCAGTTGGTAGTCTTTACATCTGCATGGGTTTCCACAAGTATAAGCTATTCTGCGAGGGATCAGGGGTTCCCAAAGTATGGTCGGCTGAACCATTGGGGGTTCGCCAAGCGATGGCAGGGGGCTTAAGAGACCCTGGCGTTTCCCCCATAAAAACTAGCTGCGCATCTAATTTCTAAAGGCGTTCATACTCAGGAAAATGGGACCAGTGGAAGGGGTCTGCTTGCTAAAAAGTTTGGAAATCCCTGCGCTATGCAATCTTCACCATCGGCACCCTTGGTCACTCAGAGTACTAAGTTTCTGCCTGTTTTAGCTATTCAAGCGATAAATGAGACGAAATGAAAGCCCTGGCGGTCAAGATGAGTTTGATGATCCTCATCTATTCTACGATAGCTCTACGGAAAACTGCAATTCTTTGCCGAGCGTTCCCCAAGACTTAGAAATGAACGCAGTTTCTGTCGTTCCAGATGGTAAAGTAGTCCTTAATCGCTTCATACTTATTTATCAATCAACAGACTTTACTTTGTACATAATTTCTTTCTCTTGTTTTTCAGTCTTTGATCCACTAATAGCCTTTCGGTAAAAATACTAACTTGGGATATCTTTTATTCAAATTATTCTTCTTTGAATATGTTTATAATTTACTATAAGGTAATTATATCTAAAACTTCCTTTTATTTTAAGTACGTCTTATTTTTGGTTGCCTTTTTAATATTTTTATTTCACCAATTTTATTGTTTGTGCATAATTCTTGCATGTTGGTTTTCGGTAACTATCTAAAAAAATTTTTTTATTTTTAAAATAATGCATTCGTTTACTTTGTATTATCATTTAGACACATTCACCATACGGCAGGCAGTCAATACTTTTGGCTTCGGGAAGTTTCAAGCCAAGTTGTCTCTATTCACTGGCTTATGCTGGATGGCGGACTCGATGGAAATGACCATTTTAAGCATTTTGTCGCCAGCTCTTCATTGCGAATGGCGACTCTCATATTACCAGCAAGCTATCGCCACTACTGTAAGCAACAGTATTAGCAAAATGTTCAATACCAAAATAATCTTTCGTTATTGACAGGTTGTCTTTTTGGGGATGATGATTAGTTCGACATTTTGGGAGCATATTAGTGAAAAATATGGAAGAAAAAAGGTAGCTAATTATCTGGAAAACGTGGCTTTATTTTATTTTTCCAGGCTTTGACTTTGTGCGCATTTCTTCTTCTTTACTATGGAATTGTCAGTTCATTGGCGCCAACTTACATTTGGATTCTCATCTTAAGGGGTCTTGTCGGATTTGCCATTGGATGTGTCCCTCAGTCGTAAGTTCCTTACTTCACTTGTGTTTTAATTTTTAATTTTTTTTTAGAGTAACTCTTTATGCGAATACTTACCGTCAAAGCAACGTTCTAAATGTGTGGTCTTACTTGATGTAAGTCTAATTATTGCTCACCTTTTTGAAAAGTATGATTTTCAGTGTTTTTGGGCGTTGGGAGCTTGTTTTGAAGTTGTTCTGGCTTTGCTTATAATGCCATCATTAGGATGGAAATGGCTTTAGCACTATCGACTGCTCCTATATTTGCTTTCGCTTGTTTAAGTCCTGTAAGTAAACCTAAAAGAACAGAATAAATCAATTTTCTACATTTAATATTAGTGGTTACCAGAAAGCGCTAAGTACCAATTAACATCAGGACATCCTGAAAAAGCGGTTGAAACACTTAGAAAGATATCTTCTGAAAATAATAAGCCGATGTTATTGGGGAGGCTCGTTCCTGAAGACAACAGTGTTGAATCTAAAGGAAAAGTCAAGGATCTGCTTCTTCCTCATTTACGCCTTACAACAATTCTTTTATGGCTCATTTGGTATGCTTTGAATTTAAAAGATTTCAGTATGTTTGATTGAAATTTCCAGGACATCGTGCGCTTTTTGTTATTATGGTGTTGTCCTAATGACTACAGAATTGATATCATCTTGGAATATGCATTTTAAGCGAAGCATTGTTCCATGGACCTACCCAGAAGACACCTGTTCTGCTCAATGTGTTCAGCTCAGCACTCAAGACTACATGGACCTTCTGTGGACTACATTTGCTGAATTCCCTGGTGCGTTAAAACCTTGATAAAAGAGAGAATTTACATTAATTTTCAGGAATTCTCTGCACCATTTATGTCATTGAAAAATTCGGACATAAGAAAACAATAGCCATTCAATTTGCTCTGTTTTCATCATTTTGGTCTTGTTGTACATTTTTTTGGAAAAGTAAGCTTTAAAATACGAGGGATGTCCAAAAATTAAAGACCTTTTATATTTTGCCGCCGTACGGGCGAAGTATTCTGCCAGATGAAAGCACTAGCTTGTAGCGGGAAGTTCCCCCTCCACATCGCAACTGGTCTCATCTCTCTATCTTATCCAGCGTTGCTACGGCAGCCGTTCGCGATGGACGTCTCGGTGCCGAGTCCCGCCGGTTGTGAGGTTCGCTCCGTGCGTTTCCTAAACGCGGAGAAACTTCGCCCGGTCGAAATTCATACACGTTTGACGGCTATTATAACATTCGTAACAACAGCGCTCATTCATAACATTGCCATAAATAGCCGTCAATGCTCAAGTAGGCGAGTTTAGGAAACGGATGACGGAGCGAACTTCACAAACCGGCGGGACTCGGCACCGAGGCGTCCATCGCGAACGGCTGCCGTAGCAACGCTGGATAAGATAGAGAGATGAGACCAAGTGCGATGTGGCCGGAAGCTTCCCGCTACAAGCTAGTGCTTTCATCTGGCAGAATACTTCGCCCGTACGGCGGCAAAATACAAAAGGTCTTTAATTTTTGGACATCCTCGTATGTTTCAAAGTTCTCTAAGTTTGTTCAATTTAGACGTTTACTGGTGATAGCATCCATATTTTTTGCTCGGGAATAATCGCTGGCGTTTTTCAAGCTGATATGTTTATACTCCAGAGGTAATATTGGTCTATTATGATAATAAATAATGTTTTTGTTTTAAGGTGTACCCTTCGGGTTTGAGATCTATCGGCCTTTCAACATGCAGCTTCATCGCACGTTTAGGTGCCATGTTCACCCCTTATGTTGCTCAAGTAGGCTTTCCTTAAAATTTCCATTTTTGAAATTAACATTTTTTTCAGGTTCTTCTACATTCTTCATTATCTAGTGCGATCGGTATTTATGGATTGGTTGCCTTAGTGGCTGCGACTGCTTGCTCATTTCTTCCTGTTGGTGTCAAAACAAATGAACATAAAAATGTCTTTTCATAAATTAAATTATTCAAGCCAAAAAAATTGAGCTTTTATTTATTATATGGTTAAAAATTTATTAAAAATATTTTACTTTTGCTTAATTTTTCCCATGATTAATTAGATTCAAAATACTGAAAATGGATAGCATTTGTTGATGAATTAAGAAATTATATTTTTCCGGTTCAAACGTAACTTGTGCTTCCTTAAAGCTGATTTAGTCGACTCCTTTGATGCGCTTTGTTCCTCCATGGCCATACTTTTTTCTCTCTCCATTATTTTCTTCATAATTCTGATTATTTGTTTTTCCAAAACGAGCAGAAACAAATGTACATTGTTCAGATTCACACTTGTGTTTTCGCCTGGAAAAATTTGTTAGATACCTAATTTTTTTCCTTTTAAATTGAACCTAATAAGTTATAAAATGGTGAATATTGACACTGCACTCTTTGTACAATGCCGTTTAGATGTTCTGTGACGACAAACAAGTTTTCCGTGACTTTGTTTTTCTTTATTTTTAATTCTTCGATCTCCTTTTCGATTTTACCGAGTTCAATACCGAGAGAGCGGACGTCTTCTGATTGCTGAGCTACTCTCTACTTTCAAAGCTCTTTCTCTATCGATTTCTTTTTTACTGCTTTTGCAGCATCATGCAGACTTTCAGCCTAAAATTTTTAAAAGTTTCTTCTTAATTTATATACTTACTTCGCAGTTGACTTCATTTACGTAGTTGAAAATTGCAAAGTTTTCATCCTCATTTGTTCTATAAGTTTCGCAGATGGCATCGATTTTATCCCCGGCATCAGTGAATGGCAGAATCCCCGCAAGCAAAGTATTATATGTGTTGGTCAAATTTTCAATATCTTGTTTTCTCATGAGCCCACCGGCTTCTTTTTTGGAGTTTATGTCTGCATTTGTTCTGTACTGCCCTTTTATTGTCAGAAATTGTACCCTTTCTGTATCAGTAAATAGGAGTCTGTCTAAATCTCTCATCTGTTGAGTGTGTGTCTCTTTCAACGAGACATTCTTCTCGCTCAAAGCGTCCAATTTCGCTTGCGACTCTTCCCTAAATTAAAATAAGCCTTATGTCCAGCTAATGAAAATACCTGTGCTCAAAAGCGATGGTGGACTGTTCGATCATGTCCAGCATTGATTTTTTACCCAGCTTTCAAAAGTGTCAACTGTTCATCGAGGAGTTCTTTAAAACGAAATCTCTTTAAGTAGATGCTCGATTTCCTCTCTAAGTACACCGTTTTTTTTTCATCACTTTGTTTAGCTCGACGTGGGCCTAAAAGAATCGCGAATTACAATAAAAGGGGGTCGATGTCTTATGATTACAATGCTTAATTTCGTTTCTAGAAGGCTCATTCGTTTATTAAATCGTGGCTTATGTGTTGGTTCCCTTTAGAACTACTTTTACGTTTAGTCCTCAACATGATAAGCTCGTGGTCAGCTTTCATAAGCTGCGTTTTTGTCTCACGAAGATCGCTCCGAGCCATTCTCACGTTTTTCTCAAGCACCGTCTGAAAAATGACTTAGTTAGGCAAAATGCAGTCATGGCACGATGGAAAGTTGGGGGAAAGAAGGGCACCACTATCCTCGGTTTACGTAACTTCCCATATGAAAAGGATGGGATACACTGTGGCTTACCTTCTGCTCTAATAGAAAAATAAGTTTCCTTTTAAAATCTTTATCCTTCATTTGAACAGAAGGTACTGCAGACAATATTCCTAAAGAACTAAGATTTCTTTTCTTCTTGCAAATGAGCTAGCTGCGCCCTGAAAAATTTATCATTAATATCTACTTAAAGAGTTAAAAATTCGCACTCGCTTCTGTTTTGCAAGCTGTATGTTCATTTCTTCTTCGTAAGTCATTCTGCTCCCTTCCATGACTTGTATTGACGGCTCAAACGAACGATTTGCGCTTTCGCCATTTTGGCCATTTCCGCGTCGGCGATCTTTTTGGCCAAGACCCTTTTGAGTTTTCGGCTAGACATTAGGAGTTTCGGTTTTCGAAAAGGAAGAAAGGTGATCAAGAGTATTCTGTTGGCATAGCGAGGGTAAACTGCGACTAAACGTCTGTTACTAAATCGATCAGAATTCCTTTTTTGAGAGGAGCAGAAGGAATAGCTTTCCCAATCTGAAAAACAAGCCGCTTTCCAGTTGCTTTTGGTTCACTTTCGCGATCTCATGAAATGTCTCGTCAATGAGATCATTCTGAAAAGTAGGGGTTTCTTCCTTCAGATCTTAAATTACCGAATTTGTCGAAAAGAGCCGGATGGATTAAATTAGTCAAAGCTGCACCAAATCATCATTTAAATGAAACTAACGCAAGGGTTTCCTCGCAAGAAAAGCCGTTTCACTTGGTCAATTGGGGGTACCGTGTGCGCATTTTTTACCTGCTCCAACATTTCAGGCACCGTGATTGCGCAGGTAAAAACTATTAGACACCGTGATTGCGCATGGACAAAATTTTAGACACCGTGATTGCGCATTGATTGAGCAGGAGGATTGGTCTAATGCCCTTTATGGATTCTGATTGGCCAGGAGGTTATAGTTATAGGTTATAGTTTTTCTTCCGTGCGCAATCACGGTGTCTGAACTTTTTTCCCCATGCGCAATCACGGTGTTTGGAAGGGACGTGACTTTTATTGCAGGGATTAAAGACCCTAGTTCCATGCGCAATCCCGGTGCAGCCGGTCATTGAGTAGTAAATTGTCAATTTTTGCCAAAAGTCCGTGACTAGAGATAAAAAATAATTCATTCTTGGGTAACTTAGTAAATGTAAGACATCTCAGAAAAAATGCTGTTAAATAAAATATTCGTTAGCCTAAGCTGAGAGAAAACCATGACTTATAAGCCAAAATACTTTTAAGATAAAACGAAGACATTTAAAAAAAAATGTTTTCAGGCCATTAAAAACTAAAATTAAAATAAAATAGGAAGCAATAAGAAAAAAAAAGAAAGAAAAAAATATATTAAAAAAAACTTTAATGCATAAAAATAGAATAGGTACTATCGTCTAAGCTAAACTTAGTGCAGAAGACACTATTAAAATACATCATTAGTACACACTGGTTAGCTACTTGGACAAATCACTTAAAGCATATATATCACACATTGATAAATGTCTTCGTATTAAGCCAAATTATTTAATCCTTAATATTTTTTTGGCAAGG